>JAVIWB010000939.1:0-191396 GCA_031893035.1 Dermolepida albohirtum | reverse complement strand
TCTATCTGCCCCACCATGTCAAATACTCACGAGCCGCCACTGATTAGAATAGATTATGAATGAAAGAACTATACTTGTATATGAGGGTAATTTGACAAGTAGTGAGAATGGAAAAGAAAAACGAATATTTTAAATACAAAATAATTTTTATTTTTCAATATATTCTCCTAAAAGAGCAATACATTTATTCCGACGGTGCTCCAATGCCCGTATGCCATCTCAAAAATGCGATTCCGGAAGGCTTGCAAAGTACTCATTTACGAAGATGATAAGCTCGTCGTCAGACGAAAATTTCTTTCCACCTAGTGCCGTTTTCAATTTTGGAAAAAGATGGAAGTCGGAAGGGGCTAGATCCGGCGAATAAGGCGCATGCGGTACCAATTGGAAATGCAACTCGTGGATTTTGGATACCGCAACTGTGCTGGTATGCGAGGGAGCGTTGTTTTGGTGAAACAGAATCTTTTTCTTTGCCATTCCTGGCCGTTTAGCACGAATCTCAACATTTAATTTTTGTAGAAGTTCTGCATAATATAGTCCGTTTATTGTGGCACCTTTCTGAAGGTAATTAATGACTAAAATGCCCTTCGAATCCCAAAAAATTGATGTCATCACCTTGTTTGCCGATAAAATAGTTTTCGCTTTCTTTGGAGGTGCAGAACCACGTTCTAACCATTGCTTCGACTGCTATTTAGTTTCGGGTGTACTGTAGTGTATCCAAGTTTCATCACAAGTAATAAATCGCCTACAAAAATCAATCGAATGCCGCTTATAAAGATCCAAACACTCATTGGAATTGCGCAAATGAGTGAACTTTTGATCAGTCGCAAGCAATCGCGGCACCCATCTTGCCGAAAGCTTGAAAAGGCCCAATTCTTTCGTTAAAATGTGGTGTACGCGTTCTGTTGAAATGTTTACCATGTCTGCTATCTCTCCCACTTTGAGTCGTCGATCTTGCATAATAATATTATGGATTTTTATAATCATTTCCTTAGAAGTCACGATTTTGGGTGCTCCAGAGCACGCTTCATCATCACAACTTGTTCTGCCACGTTTAAATTCATTTACCCATCTACTTATTGTGGCAGATGATGGAGCAGATTCACTTAATGTTTCCCGTAACTCATCTTTTATTTCGGTAGCTTTCATACCCTCAATTACGAAGTATTTAATCACCGCACGATACTCTGCTTTTTCCATTTTAACAAAACGACGTGTTTCTTCTTTGTCAATCAGCTGTAAAAAATAAACTAATCAACCGATTTATCTAAATATAGGAATGTAAACATATAGATAGGTAACCTAAAGTACAGTGCATTTGTTTTACCAATTAGAGCGACACCTATGTGTCATTCTCACTACTTGTCAAACTATCCTCGTACCTTTTTATAAAATTTGTCCAATGTTATTGATATTTTGTTTACTGTAGCTTTAACTCTCATGGTCGTTTTAAAATTGCTTATACAGATTAAGTATATTATTTTTTTTCTGCTAGCTGAAAACGGCGTAAACGATCGCTTTTGTTTTGCGAAAAACTAGGCACGATACAGCTTGTACTTGGTTCCGAAGTACCATCCATTTTGGTGCTTCTATAACAGAAACTAATCTGAGTTCTGTAAAGTTCTGTTGTTTCCAAAAAAACAACGAAAACTATACAAAAGAGGGAATTCAATAGCGGATACAACGAATATTCAGACAGGTAATCAACTGTTTAAACTGTAATGGCGTTGGCGTAGTAACAATAGTTTAACAATGGTATAATACATGTGAGCATGTATTATACGGGACCAGTAACATCAGCTAGCATTAGCATTCAGTTTTAAATTTGTCCGCCTAATTAAAAAGCAGAGATTATATGTAAATGTGATTTTAGGAGAAACAAATATTTTATGGTCATTATTTAATTTTAAACATCTATCTTCGTTACTAATTTATTATAAAGCAATCGAATAAATTAATAATTGCGACCAGTTAGCATAAAATTTCAAGTTAATATACAATTTATTAGAAACTTATTTATACATCCATGTTAATGCAGCATTTAATTTTTTTATTTTTATTTCACCTTATTGCGTAAAGCATATAAACTATTAAAACCGAAAAGGATAATTAACGGCAACAATATTTTAAAGATTTTGTGTTGAATCTGACGGCTTCCATAATTTAAATATTCATTATTAACATAAGTGCACAGTTTTGTACAGCATTTTAAGTTATGCCACCTACTTCTTTCATAAAGGTCTCTGTGGCAGACGAGATGAGTTAAATATCTATAAAACTGGACGCAGTTATTAAGTACAACGTCAGTTTTGAATCATTAAAAGTTGGTTATGCCTTGTGGGTAATTTTTTTCATATTCAATTACCATATTTACAAGTTTAATCTTTCATGTAATGAATCAGATTTTTTTCTCGTTTTTAAGTACATACCTTTTTTTGGTATGCTAATTTAAATTTGTATAGACGTTTTTTTTATAATTTCAATCGAACGCGATCTAGATAAATCGTGTTGTATGTACATGGACGACTTTGTAACAACAATATTGTAACAGAAAGCAAACAGGTCTGAATGCTCTGTTGATTCATGAGAGTTGTAAAAAAAACTACTCCTAGAGTATAAGTGTATTGACCTTCAATTTCTTTGTTGGGTTTTTTCATTTTATGCAAGTGTATAATACAAGAGGTTATTTATGTTAGGAATTATGTAACCTGGTATAGTATGATAAAATAAAGAACGTTCAACAAAGAATAAACGGTTTTAATATTTGAAACATTTCAAATTCTTTTGACCTTGAATTCAAATTAATATTTGAGACTTCAATGGGATTCCTCAAGATTTGTAATATTAATTCGCTTCAAAATGTAATTGTTATCATTTCAGTTTTAAACGATGATTCAATAGTATGTATAAATAATATAAATCATATCTATTTGATTAGCTAATTGGAATAGTCAAAATTTACGTTCGATATGACTAATTCTTCTATCTATTGTAATTCATTTAAAACCAATTCGAAGATTCGATCTACTGCCAATGTATATATCTAATACAAATTTACATTAAACATTAAAATTATTATGTATCAATATATCATATCTATCTTGGACATCACCGCAGTTAGAAATGAATAAAATACACCTACGCGCTGTTTTAAAGGGGCAATAGAGAATATCATATAGAAGATAAATTGATTATAAAATGTCATAAAGGTCATATTGGGTCTGGGAAAAAGTTCGTGGCGTTTTTTCAGTAAAATTCAACTGGTCCCCGCATGGCGCGTGGACGAATTCATTTAAACCGAATATGCTCCATTATTATCGACAATGTTTCGCCATTTTTTTGGTAGATCCATGATCCCATCGGTGAAAAACTTCTGTGGTTTCTGGTCGAAAAACTGAATCAAGTAGTTTTCACAGGCTTCTTTTGAAACCAACTTAATTCCATTGAGAGAGTTCTGCAGAGATTGAAACAGATGATAGTCAGAGGGTGCTATATCCGGACTGTAAGGTGGGTGCATCAAAACTTCCCAACCAAACTCTCTCAATTTTTGACGGGTCATCAAAGAAGTGTGTGGTCGGGCGTTGTCATGATGGAAGACAACACCTTTCCTATTAATCAATTCGGGCCGTTTTCTTTCAATCGCCTGGCGTAATCTCTCTAGTTGTGCACAGTAGAGTTGAGAATCAATCGTCTGACCAGTTGGAAGTAGCTCGTAGTGGACGATTTCCCTCCAGTCCCACCATACACACAGCATCACTTTTTTTGGCGTCAATGTTGGCTTAGCGAACGCTTGTGACGGCTCACCATCCTTTATCCACGATCTTTTACGCTTCCGATTATCGTACGTAATCCATTTTTCATCTCCGGTTATTAAACGTTTCAGAAACGGCTCGATTTCATTCCGTTTCAGCAGCGCATCGCAGATGTTAATTCGGTCCATCATGTTTTTCACGCTCAACTCATGAGGAACCCATACGTCAAGCTTTTTTTTGTAACCAGCTTTGTGTAAATGGTTCAAAACAGTTTTGTGGTCAATGCCTAGCTCCATGCCAATATCGACACTGCTGATATGCTTATCTTGTTGGACTTTTTCAAGAATTTCATCAGATTTTTCAGTGATTGGACGACCGGAGCGTGACTCATCTTTCACATTGAAATTTCCAGAACGAAAGCGAGCGAACCATTTCCGCGCAACAGATTTCGATAAAGTACCTTCACCGTACACAGCACAAATTTTATCGCAAGCCTGCGCAGCGTTCTTCCCCTTATCATAATAATATTGCAGAATATAGCGAAATTTCTCATTATTCTTCTCCATTTTCAAGTGCGAATAACTTTCCAACCACTGCACCGATTACAATGTTTCTACGCTCAAACTAACGTTCGGAAGGTCATCTAAAAAACGAGCCGTCGGTGGTGTCGCTGTGACTTGTTGTTCTTTAGTTATCGGCAACCAATGCCATCTATCGGGAAAAACGCCACGAACTTTTTCCCAGACCCAATATATCGGCACATTGTGGTCATATCTATATTTTTGCATAATCGTTAGGTTCTTTAATGAGAAACGTATTCATTACTACAGAAGGACTATTCGTTAGTTTTTTTACTATTAATTTATTATTAAGTCAGTTACATTAATAAATATAATAAATTAATATAGCCAATACCGATTTCGACGAAAAAATTCGATCAAATGAATATCCTGTTTGAGACATAAATACTCTATATTTTAAAATTAAATACATAATTAACTAACAACTTATCAATTGTTCTTTAATAATTACACAAGTTTACAAATTCTGGTCAACTTTTGGATCAGAACAGATGAGAACAAATCTTGACGTTATTTGAGGTGCTGAATTCAAATCCGGGTTTCGTTTTTCAAAATTGGTTCTAGTTTGTGAGTTCGCGCATGTTGGCAGCACTGCGCTATCATAATGACAGTCAGCTGTTGGCGTCGCTAGAAACATTATTTAATTTGTATTTTTAAAGTTCTGTTTTTGAATCCAAAACGTGTGAAAATGCAAAGTGATCATCACAATCATATTTGAATAAAAGAAACGAAAGAAAATGATGGATGTGCATAATACCATAATATTTTTAAATAACAAAACAAAGTTGAGTTAATGTCTGTTTACAAAGATTAATCTTCATCGATTGCGATCATAAAATGATAACCATCTGACTAGTACACGTGAGGAACAAGCAGTGGATATCCAGTAGAAGAGTATACTTTAAGACTGCTAAAAATGTGCATGATATGGTGCTAAATAACCGTAGAATAAAATTCCGCAAAGTAGCGGAGACTCCACACATTTCGGACTACATGAATTGCTTCCTATGCTTATTTTGTCAAATACCGATTCTTCCTAATGGCGGTTTATGAATTGTTTTGGCATAAACAGTTTAAACGCGTTAGGGCACGAGGGACTGCAGCAAATTTAAACCTAATCATCATTGCAACGCAACTTATGAACTGCTATTGCATTCAGCTTGTTGACTCGATTTGGTCCCCCCAGACCTTTTGTTTTCGCTAACCTGAAAGCTCGACTCGGTGATTTGGTTCTAATGAGGAGGTAATCATATTTCGAACAGCTTGCCACAGCAAACTTTCCTGAAGCACTGGAAAGAATTGGATATGGGCGAACTAAATATAATGAATTACAAGGAGAATTCAGTGAAAAATAAAATAAAAGCTATTTTATGCGTAGATGAAAGGAGTAACTTCGAAAAATGAAGAAACAGATGCGATATTTGTTAAGTTTGGTAACTTTCATACATGATTTTCTAGACCCAAATTCAGCGAAAATGCGGAGTTTTACATATAACAAATAATCTGATCATATTTTCAACCAGATCATAGTGGCAAATACTACGAGAATGATTTCATGAAAAATACATATTATATTTTATTATTTTTCAATATATAACCCTGCAACTTCAACGATTTTGAAGTGCTACGAGTATTTTGCTATTCTTATGATTTTTCTTCAGATCCTTAAAATACTGGTTTCTTGCTGAAATAAGTTCTTCATCTAACCGTTATAGTCATGAAAAAGTTCTTTTTCATATTCGACTGTTCCAGATCGTTTTTCAGTATTTGACCCATTAAATTCGGCTAGTATAGCGGCATAATAACTGTTTGGTTTTTGTAGAATAGTCTATGATAATTATCCTCTTCGAATGCCGAAAGATCTTACCGTTACCTTTTCTTCGGCGATGGAAATGTCCAGGTTATTTTTGGGAGAAAGGTGCTATAATGTATCACTTGTTGAGATTGCCGTTTACTTTTAGGAACAGTTTTTATATTTAACTAGCCACAAATTAGATATTTTGTAAAATATGTCTCACGTACGTTATAAAGCAAAGCAAAATTTGCTGAAAGTACTAATTTGCTTGACTATTTTTTTAAAAGAGTTTTCAATGCTCTTATTCATGATTCTTAAGTAGTACACACATACATACAAGCATGTATGCTTAAATTGTTGAAATATATATGGCCCCATTGTGTTTATCTTTCAAAATGAAAAATAACCTTTTGTGAAAGTTTTGCAAATAATAGCAAATTCTTTAAATAATTTTTATTTTGTCTATATTAAGTCTCTGTATCTTTATTTGTTTTATATTTTATGTCTGTGTCTTCGTAATGGACAGCTATCATCAACGGTCACAGAGTTTTTTTTGTTAAAATATTTCTTGGAGAGTTTAACATTAGAGTACATGCATTGTAAAGTAGGAAGTTTAAGTATAGGAGGATATTCTACTTCATTCTTAACCGTACAAAGCTCTTTAGAGAAGACAAAAGAGTGAAGTTCATGGCATTTTTTTTCAGAAGAAGAACTAAGAAGTATGGAAATTTACTGCACTAACAGTTTTTTATTTAGCGAAAAAAATTCCTGGAAAATGCTAGAAATAAAAGCATAAGTCACTTTCAGATATGTCATGGAAAGTAGTAATAATGATAAATCGTCAGATTTTTGCTTATACCTAAGATACTACAAAAATATCAATTTTGATAAATGAACATTTTCAGTCGATTAATCTATCTTCTCTACTATATTATAACTATTGTTAAAGTGACACGAGTCCATATTTTATCATTAACATCGACCCAAAAAATTTGTGTGCAGTATTATTAGTATTTGCTCCACTAGTATTGTAGCGTTGTTGAAAGTCAAGAAACACACGGTTTAGTTAGTTACTATTGTGCGTAATTTTTGCAGAATTTTTTTTTCCACGAAACGTTGGTGAAGAAAAGCAGGTGATATATTTGTATTTAAATTTATACAAATACGTCACAATAGTTCTTCGAAGATACTATGAACGGTCAGTACAATCTTTGATGGAGAAATTTATAACGAAAGAACTATTCGTTACTGTTACTACTTGTATGTAAATTTTGATAAGATCATGAAATTTTTAATATACGTCTTGAGGATGGAGAATATGAGGAAAGTAGATTCTTGTACCAGACTAAGAACATTGACACTTAGGTAGTTGTACCTTCATCAACAATGAGTTACCATTTCTTAGATATTGGAAAAGTGAAAATGTTGAAGTGGGTTCCGTATGAATATAAAAATGTTCAAAAATTGACGTGATGCGAAACGTAATATTCGCTGTTTAACAAAAGTCTGAAAGACCAACTTTTGCGATGAATTGTAGTAGAATAAGTTCAGAACAGTGATTGAATGCTGATTAATTTCCTAAGCAAATGCTTAAGCCATCATTACATCTAAAGAATTTACGGTGAATTTGTGATGGGTATCTAAGGAAACAATATTTGTTTCAACTAAGGAAAATTATTAGTATTTACAAATATTGTCACGAGATTGACATTGTTAGCAACCAGCCTTAATCAAGGGGTTAGTAAAGGATGCAATAATATTGCCTGGTGGCACAGTGGCTACATTAACAGAGTTAGGACATGAAATTTTCCAACCTTTACCTTTTTTACCTGTCGTTTCACTATCTTTTTAAAAAACTAGACCTTTTTTATAAAACCAGCAATTGATAGTCGCGAATTGATTATTTTATGACATCAATAAATTTTAGTTATTATGCAAAACTAGTCATTTACAAACTAAGTGTATAAAGACGACTTTCAACGGAGGCGTATGTTTGAAAGCTTTATTTGCGCGAATGCTGGAAAAGGTCTTCGAACACATAGTTTGCCCAATGTTTTTATAACTCGTGAAATTTGATTAATAAATAATATATTTATGTAGGTATTACTTTCTAATGGAGTAATATTAAAGGTTAATGGGAATACATTCGAAATTCATACATCCCATCATAATTATTCGGTATATTTAAAAATATAAGATTTTTCAATTACATTATTATAACGCAATATTAATTATGATTTTTTAAATAATTTACGATACGCTGATATTTAAAGTATTAATATATGTAATTTATTCAATCTGCTTTCAATTTATTCGAGAATAGTTTGAATTGATAGCTAACAGTTACTTTATTGTAAAACTCAATCAATTTTAAAATATTTTACTATTTTGTGTACGCCTTCAGAAATATTAAAAATAATAATTAATTTGCTAACATTACCAGCTATAGTAAAACAAAACTACAAAGTAACATAATCAAAATTGATGAAATAATGTAAAATGTTTACAGAAAATTCTTCGTCAGCATATTTTCAAGAAACATCTTGGCATTTTATTCAATTGTATAGTCTTGTGTGTTAATTTATAATAATGCTGACATTTCGAAATAGAATAAACTTAATACATTTTGATTTTCTTAGATGAGGAAATAGATAAATTTTTTAATAAATTAAATATTCATGATTTCTCTTAATGAAGAATACTTAGTGGTTTCTCATTTATTAAAATATTATATATTATAATAAATTTTATGTAGTGTTAATAATGGGAGTAGTCCAGGCGTGTTGCAGAAAAAAGCTTTTCAATCTTTCATTATTGATTGATTTTAACTTTGTTAAAACTGATGTAATATTTCCAACTATACCTGCAACGAAAGCATATAACGGGTGGGCCATTTAAATGTTTAAATTTAAAAATGCAATAAAACAAAAACGGTTTAAAATTTTACCAAATTTATTTTTTTGTTGTGAAGTACAATTGTTCCGGTTAGAGATTGAATATTATTTCATTCACATGGCTGCCGCGGCTGGCCTCAGAGTACCCCATTCGATCGGACCAATTTTCGAGCACTTTTTCGAGTGTATGGGGCCGTACCTCGGCAATGGCATAACGAATGTTGGCCTTCAAATGCTCAATTGTCTCTGGTTTGTCGGCTTAACACTTGTCTTAACGGCGCCCCACAGAAAATAGTCCAACGGTGTCAAATCGCAGCTTCTTGGCGGCCAATTGACATCATCATTTCGCCTAATTAAACGGCCATCAAACGTTTGACGCAATAAATCGATTGTGGCATGAGATGTGTGGCAAGTTGCACCATCCCGTTGAAACCAAACATCGTTCACATCAATACCATGAAGAGCGGGCACAAAAAAATCGGTTATCATGGTGCGATAGTTGTCTCCATTGACCGTAATGGTTGCGCCGTCCTCATTTTCAAAGGAATATGGGCCAATGATGTCTCCGTTCCACAAGCCGTACCAAACGGTCACTCGTAATGGGTGCATTGGCTTCTGTAAGACCACGTGTGGGTTTTCTGAGCCCTAAATACGGCAATTTTGCTTGTTAACGTACCCACCAAGATGAAAATGAACTTCATCCGAAAAGACGATTCTTTTGGCAAAATCGACATCATCGTGCAGTTTCTCGTTGGCCCATCTAGCGAAGCGAAAACGAAGCGGATGGTCATATGGCTTCAACTCTTGAACCAATTGAACTTTGTAAGGCGTCATGCCGAGATCTTTTTGCAAAATTCGACGTAAACATGTCCGTGAAATGTTCAATTCTTGAGAACGATGACGAGTTGGTGTTGATGTATTTCCACGAACACTCTCAGCCACAGCTTTGATATTTTCGGGTGTACGCACTCTACGAGCACGCTCACGTCTTGGCGCATCAACAATGAAACCAGTTTCACGAACTTTAGCAATGAACTTGCGTATACCGGGCCCTGTTGGTCCTTCTCTGCGACCAAATTTTGTACGACATTTTCGTGTAATTTCCGACCAATTGTCTTTGTTTTGGAAATAAATTTCCAATAGATCCCAACGTTGCTCAAGCGTAAATCGATTCATTTCTTTCAGTGGAGATAATATGCTGAATTTTGTGACAGAATAGAATGACATAAGTATTGCCAGATTCGAAATAACCGGTGGTTCAAATTTAAACCGATAGATGGCCCACCCGATATTAACAGAAAATTTGCAATTGTCGAAAATTATTGAATTTCATTTCTTATTAAATATAAAAATCTAAAACGTTACACAGAATCAAAAATGTTTCTTTTTATTTTAATGTAATGGCAAATAGGGAAATTTATCAATAAGATTGAACACACTCGGCAAAATAGCGTTGAAAATTGCTCAAAGAATGAAAAAACACTTCTTCCTTCTATCCTTCACACATGCAATTGTACGAAAGGATATTGAATATTATCTCGGTGCGTATATAGACAGAACGCTTTTAAACCTAACACACGCCCTATAGGGAACATCTGAGAATAAGTCAAGTGCTAATAAGAACCTAGATTCGACACGTTTCGAGTATATAAACTCTCTTCGGGTAAACTGTGGTCTTATTAACGACCTTCTTCTTCTTCTTCTTTAAAGTTTATTCGAGTTAGAGCTCTGCCCTTTTGTTCTCAGTCGTCGGTATGATTAATCTTCACGTCGAGAGTTCTGTTCCTCCGATATTTAATCGTTTTCCTCACTGTCTATTTCCATTGCTGGCCTTCTTTATGATGTGTTTTTGGGTATTCCGTTATGTGTGTAAGTGTCGCGTTTGTGTGTGTTTTCATCGCTTTGTAGAAGCTCTTTGAATGTGAGTGAACTTATTAACGAACTCATTCTGTGTGGGTTATTGTATCGTTTACGATACAGCAAAGAATACAAAACAATACCTCCATCTATCGTCTAAACATCCAATTAAGCCTGCAGAAACGCGTGCGCACTCTTTGGCGGCGATAAGATAGTTTGAAAGCAGTCGGATATGAACGAAGTCGAGACTCATATGCGTATAGTATGTGTATGAATGTCGGATTAGATTGATGATGGCGAATCGACAGCGTTCTTTGTTATGTTCGACAAGTGCTAATAGATTTATTAACCGATTTTCGACATTAGGATACACTGGCACTATTACTAAATGTATTGTTTGTAATATCAACATTTTACCGTACAATATTTTTGTGTATAGAAGACATGTTAATAGTAAACAACACCGGTTAAATGAGCAATGCGATGTACCATATTATAAACTTCTATATGACTTTATTTCTATATTAAGTGTGTGCAACATTCCGCAAAATATTGTAGACAATAAAGAATTTCGAAACTTTTGGGGGAAATACATTCCGAAATGGAGATTGTCAACAAAAAGTCAATTACAGTATAATTTTCCTCGGGTGAAAAATACGATTACGGATCCTATAAAAGCAGAGTTAAAAGATCAAAAAATATGGCTGACGGTAGATGCAATAACGGATGCAAGAAAGAATAGTATTTTAAATGTATTAGTGCGTACTTTAAAAAGCGGTGAGATTTCTTTGAGTTTTCTTGTACGTAATAGCATAAACGTAGAAAGGATAGCAGAAACTATAAAACATACATTTGGGAAGTTTAATATACCCCATCTGTAACCAACACTACAAACTTGTAGTGTTGGTTACAGATGGGGTTCGGATATGGTTAAAGCTGGAAGGTTACTAAAGCAATCTTATCCTCAACTGCGTCATGTAACCTGTTTGGTCCATGCATATCATCTTGTAGTTGAATTTATTAGACACAGTTATCCAAAAGTAGACTAATTTATAGTTTTTACCAAAAAAGTTTTTATTAAACGAAACGTATTCGTGAGTTTAAACAGGCTTGTCCGGAGGTTTCTCAGCCACCACAGCCGGTATTGACGAGACGCAGAACGTGCAGAACGTGGCTGTTTTATATTAAGATAAATTTTTACACATTATTAAACTTTGTATCTTGAATTTAAGTCTGTAAGATGCTCAAGAAATTTCAGTAAGTCAGCGGCTGGTTTCGAATGCCGAAATCCACACTCAAATAGAGCAAATTTCCGAAAATTATTCAATTCTTTTAGATACTATTTCCAAATTAGAGAACACCAAGCTGTCATTACCTGAAGCGCTAAATATAGTACATTACCTCAAAGCCTCGTTAGGAAATCTAACAGATAGTATAGGAAGATTAACAACCGATAAATTGTGTGCACTTATAAATAAGAATCCCAACTTTCAAACAATAGTGCGTATAGATAAGAGTTTAATTGAAAAGCAAGAGTGCGAAACAACACAAAAAAACATAAAATAGTAAGTCATTACGTTTATTATTTTTAATATTGATAGTAACTGAGCCGTACGCTACTGCGAAAGCATTCGTTTATGCAGCCTTAGATCCAATGGACGTCCAAACATGTGATGACGTATAAAATAGTTTTTAATATATATACTATGGCGGGAAGTTTAACTTCGCACATATCTATGGTTATTGAAAGTGACATTTTGTAATTGGCGAGTACAAAAGGTATATTTTGATTGGTAATTGATGTATACAGTACACATTTTTACTAATTAAAGTATTGTGAGCGATTGCTTTCGTTCTTTGTAAAATAAAATCGGATGTTTCACATGAAGCAATCTAAATATGTATATTTTGTATGTGTATCTAAAGAATTTAATCCGCTAAAGCAAGTTTAGATAGACCGTCGAAAGTAAACTATTATGCAAATATAAAGGGTTCTCCAATAAGAACTTGACAAATTTTTTTCAAAATAAAATGCAGACCATTTGAGATATTTCAAAAACTTTATTATCGGGTTGAAGTACAATCAAAACATTTATGAATGGAACTCGACTTCTTTCATATGGCCACGGCGGGCACGTTTGCAGCGGTCGATTCGTTGGACCCAATTTTCGATGACTCGGCCACACAATTCGGCCGAAACGGCTGCTATTTCGCGTTCAATGTTCGCTCTGAGCTCTTCCAACGTTGTCGGCTTGTTGGCATAGACCAATGACTTGACGTAGCCCCAAAGAAAAATGTCTAGAGGCGTTAAATTGCACGAACGAGGCGGCCAATCGACTGGTCCCTTTCTTGAGATAACACGCTCATCAAACTTACTCTTCAATAAATCGATTGTAACGTGTGCTGTGTGGCTTGTGGCACCGTCCTGCTGAAACCACATGTTGTCCAAATCCATATCTTCCAATTCGGGCCAAAAATAATCGGTAATCATGGCGAGATAACGATTACCATTCACAGTAACGTGACGATCATTATCGTCGACGAAAAAATATGGCTCTATGACGCCGCCGGCATGCAAACCGCACCAAACAGTTATTTTTTGTGGATGAAGTGGTGTCTCATGAAGCACATGTAGATTTTAACCCGACCAATAACGCATATTTTGCTTATTGATGAACCCATTGATCCAAAAATGAGCTTCGTCACTGAAAATGATTTTACGATGAAATTGATCATCTTGGCGCATCTTTTCCAGAGCCCAATCGGAGAACGTATGTACGTCGCTTCAAATGGTCCATCGGCTTCAATTCTTGAGTCAGTTTGCTTTTTTATGGGTGTAAATCAAGATCCTTACGCAAAATTCGCCATCAAGTGGTCTGGGCGATGCCCAACTCTTGAGAACGCCGTGGAATTGACTGATTTGGATCATTTGCTACGGACGTTTCAACGACAGCGATATTTTCGACACTTCGACCAACCCGTTGTCTCACTGGCACGGCAACATCACACAACGAATATGTAGACTCAAATTTTTGCACTAAACTTGTTACTGCCTGTTTACTAGGGCGAGAATTACGACCGAAAATCGGAGTTAACGCTTTTAAAGTAGCGGTCACCGACTCCGAATTTCTGTAGTAAATTTTTATAATTTGCAGACGTTGTTCGTTCGTGTACTTTACCATGATGAAAATGTTAAGTTTACTGAATAGGTTGACAGTGACAGTTCGATCATTAGTGAAAGGGTGCGTTCACAAATTGAATTAAAAGTTGTCAAGTCCCTATTGGAAAACCCTTTAGTTATTTAGTAGCAGGAGTAAACTAATGTACGGAATTTAAATGACGCACTAGCATCATCTTTTAAGCTGGTAGATAAAAGAAGGGATCCCAATTTACTCAGATCAAACAGTTCAAAAATTCGTTAAAGTCCCAGAAATTTATTATTATTTACTTTCGGTCTAATTAGTAATTATTATTTTATTATAATTGCGTGGATGTTTACTTCTTTATTGACTGACTAATTTCGTATATAATTTATGTATTTACCTTATTTTACTATTTAATTGCGTTTTAATACTAATGCTGGAACTTATTGTAATTATCGTCTTAAGTAGTGTTATTTATAGAAAACAACTTGCTAATTGCCAAATAAACATAGGTTTATCGATTCTCTTAAATTGTTCAAATGAAAGCACATAAAATTTATTTATGCACAGACGTGTATGCGTGTCTGTATGTGCGCTTATGATTATAAATATTCAATCGATATTTTGGTATAATTGATACGAAGTGTGGGCAATATCGAGTGCAATATGTCATTGTGTGAGTTTTTTATAGTATGCATTGTATGCTAAGTTACACAAGCTAACAGCGCCATAATTCATCACTGTCACACGGTGTTTTTTTATTGTCGCTTTGCCAAATTATTAAATCCTTGCCCACGTCCCAGGATATGTATACAGTATATATATATATATATACGTTTACATAAGTTCTATTTTATATACGTACGCTTGGAGAGTTCATTTGATAGTCGCGTTTGTTTTCTTTACATTGTTGTCAATGATTATTCATAGTTTCTCCTAATGCGTAACTAATTATAAAATAGTCATTAAGAAATTAAAATATCTAATAAATAGATATATCCAAGCACCAAGGTTGGATTGTATGTAAATAAAGAGTATTCTAATTTAGATTTTGCAATTCGTATTTCGAAATATGCGTTAGAAAGTATGCAGGTAGACTTATTGTTGAGAAGCATACTAGAAAAGGTATTTTACTACATATATTAACAATATATGTAGTAAGATACATTTTCTAGTATAACCGCACACAATTTATCGATTACTAATCTTCCTATACTATGTGTTAGAGGTAATATACTATATTTAGCGCTTCATAAATAATTTTCAGAAATTTGCTTTATTTGAGTATTTAAAACCAGTCGCTGACTTACTGAAATTGCTTGAGCATCTTGCGGATTTTAGTTTGAGATATAAGGTTCAATAATGCGTAAAAATTTCTTATAATATAAAACAGTTTCAAGCCACGTTCCCCATCTGGTCAATACCGGCTGCGGTGGCTGAGGAATGTCCGAACAAGCCTGTTTAAACTCGAACGAAAGCGTTTTGGAGATTTAATAAAAACTTTTTCGGTAGAAACTATAAATTGGTCTACTTTTGGATAACTGTTTCTAATAAATTTCAGCTACAAGTTGACATGCAATTGAGGATAAGATTGTTTTAGTGACTTTCCAGCTTTAACCATATTCGAACTCCTATCTGTAACTAACATTACATGTTGAGTTGCCGATATATTGAACTTCCCAAAGGTATGTTTTATACTTTCTAATATCCTTTCCGCGTTTATCTTCTGTAATATTAACGATATATGTATGTAATACGCGGCGCACACTAACTCATTTGGTATGAGTTTCGTTTGCGTCAGGTTGGATGATTTTATTCATAGTTATATCGCGCGATTGTGTATTAATTTACTCAAGTCGCTTCGAGTGCGTACACACACACTCACATACATGTGAGTCAAAATGTTACATTAACGAAAAAAGGGATTCATAAAATTGTATATACATCGGTATGTTGATTTAATATACCGTTGCAAGTCCATAAAATGTGATGCTGCTATTCTGTAACTCGTGTTTTCATTTACGTAATATTTTTCCTCATCTGTCTACGGTTAGTTGAACCAGCAGTATAAACTCTTGAAGTGACTTCAATAAAAGAAAATATGCAATTACGCGATATGGTTATAACATAATAAAATAAATTCATCCTGCCCTTCCATTTCGAATTATTAATAATATGGAGTATGCTGATATTGTATTGTTCTACATTAGTTTCCTTGACATGTCATTTGACTTGTGAATAAAGTGTTTAAATGAAAAATTCTAAAACACCTAAAGTCGCAATTTCACTACAAATTTCGACCTAAGAAGAACTATTTGATGATTCCAATGAAATATTTTTTAAACAACTGAACATATTTAGGTGACAATGCTCCTTCGATCATAATAATTTACTGCTGGGTTGTGCAACTTCAATGTGGCGATATTTGCATCAAAGAGGATGTGCATCAAGTTCAATGAAAACTACAACAAATGCAGAAATTATCAATAAAATAATGGTATTGTTTTGAACTATCATAGAATTGACATCAGTATATCGACTGAACACGTAAATCACATTTTATACATAGAATTTGGCATGCTCGAGTTTCCAACAAGGTAGGTGCCCCTAATCTTGAATCGTGATCAAAATTTGTAAAGATCATGAATGTCGGTCGATAACTTGAAGATATTTAACAAGAACCAAGCTGATTTTTTGCAAAAATTTAAACCGGTTGATGAAGTCTGGCTTTACTATTTTATTTTTGAATCCAAAGGATTCCACAGCAGTAGACACACAATGGAAGTCCTCCTCTAAAGAAAGTAAAAAAATGTTAATTAATAAACTATTGGCGAATTAGGTAATGGTTATGATTTCTTTGAATTCGGAAGATATTTCTGAAAAGCTACCTGAAATGGTTCATGAAAAAGTATTCGTCAGTAATGAAAACCAGCTTTCTCACATCACTCAAGTTGTTCGCGAAAAATTAGATAAACTGAGATTTCCGGTTATGCCACTGTATTCTCCAGAACAGAGTGTGTAAAGCACGATCCATTTAACTTACATTTTTTTCCAAATTCACGTTTTCCTTTGCTGGAAAGAAATAACGTTTATATGGAGAATTTATTGCAGCAAAGTAGCAGTAAAATGCAATACTAGCACTTTTGGTTCGAAGTGCGTTGAAGATGGGTAATATGTTAAAAAATAATTTAATTTTCACTTCGAGTCTTACTTTCTGTTCAATAATCATATCCATATTTTACGACTATTATAACGTAATTATAACTAAACAAGAAAATATTTTGTCTGAAATTTAAGTGTATGTCTATTCAATACTTCTAAAACCTTATTAATGATTTAAAGGTTGGTTCGACTTGAGGTTTATAAACCTCAATTGCTATTAAATAAAATACAATAGAAATTCTTCCAATATAAGCCAATTTATTTCTTATTTTAAATGCCGAAGATCGTTTTTATGCTTCACTTTAGATTGGAAATAATTTAACGCCGCCGAATGAAAGGCATCCAATATCACTCAAGTAACAAATTGCTTCTTGTTTAATCAATGAACAACCTATCATTTATAATAACTGTCGTCAATACATTCCTTTCATCCCTCGATGCACTAAAATATACCCATATATCTACGTATATATATATACATTTAGAACAGATATATAAACTTACATGGTCTTTTAATGATCCTACTTAACAATGCCAAAAACACGAGATACACGTTTGAACATCATTATAATAATATATTGCTGTATATGAATACGCAATGAATGATGAAGAGTACACATCGTTGGTGAAAGAATTACTTCTTCAAGAATAAATATACACTGCCATTCCTTGGATATATGCCGCTCCTAGAAATTCATAGTCATAGTTTTTCAATTTCATGGAGTTATAATACAAGTATATTCCTATAATGATGGCAATTATAGTCTAGATAAAGTAAAGTAAACGTAACAAGTTCCAGGTGTATAAGTCAGCGACAAAATTGAGTAGACATTATCTAGTGAAAAGTAAATTTTCTTTTAAAACATTTACGCATACTTCTTTTATATATGTATGTATTAGATGATAATTGTACTTGCGACTTCCCAAAACTTAGTAGAAAAAATTCCACGACGTTTGCAGGCTATAATAGTTAAAAGAGGTTTTACTACTTTGCTGCTATTAGTATTAGAATGCATTTGTTTTTGTTTATCTTCTTTTATTTTAGCGTGTTTTTGAATTTTTTATATTTAACGTTTTACTCTATTAAAATAAAATAATTTTGTAATTCGTTAAATAAATATAAATAAAATTTATTCAATAGTTTATTCATAAATTATTTAGTTTCCACTCAATTTTGTCATTGGCTGTATATGTACACATAAATTATAATATTAAATATAAGGACAAGCAATACCTACACAATATGTTTTTGAAAATATATGCATTTTTTAGATTAGTTGATCGTTTTGTTAACCAAGTGCTTTATAGCATTCATTGCATCATTTAATGCAATATTTTAAAGTTATTTCAATGTAAATATACTAGGGTATTTAAGATTTTGAAAAATGCAATGCTTAATTATCTCCTGTCCGTCTACATGAACGCTGATGAATATGTACAAAGGGCACTAGGAAAGCTTTGCAATATGACGCAACAATGAATCGTAGGAAGCTGCTTGTTGCCGCATGTTGAGACATGTTCATACGTGCATAGTAGCTGCCGCGCCAAGTCGATGGGCTCAGTTATTCATTAGCAGTGTCAAGTGCTAGCGATGCCATCGTGGTCACGAAATTTCGTGCGTGGTTTAAACATAGACCAGTGCTTCGAAGAAATTACTCTTGCACTAGGTGATGTTCGTACAAATCGCACAACGATATGCAGGTGGTATAGAGAATTTCAATGGAGAAATTTAACTGTGGAGGATGCTGAGAGGCCGGGAAGGCCACGAACGTCAGTTACGGACGATAACGTTACTACTGTGAGGAAAATGCGTGGCGAGGACAGGCGAGTGACATACCAACAGATAGAGGGTACTTCAGACCTAAATGCACTAGCAATTCGTTCGATTCTGCATAATCATTCGCACGTTAAGAAACTTTGTTCTCTCTGGGTGCTGCATCGACCGATTGAAGAGCAGATGACATGACGTGTGACTTGGTGCCGGGAGATGCTAAAAAAGTTTAATAAGGGACAATCTCGGTATGTGAAAAACATCGCGACTGGTGACGAGGCTTGACTGTACTATTACCATGTGCCGACCAAAGCTCAAAACAAAGTTTTGGGTCTTTGATGATGCAGACACACCCGTAGTTGTCAGAAAATCCCGATCCGTAAAGCAGAAAATGCCGTATTTTTCAAATTGAGTGGAATTGAGGAGCGCGTCCTTTTGGACACACAGAAGACAGTCACAGTTAAGTGGTATACTGAACAGCGCCTGCCTAAAGTCATTGGATCTATGAAGAATGTGAGGCCGAAGTCAAGAGTGGACACCTGGTTCCTCCATCACGATAATGCTCCAGCTCACCGCGCCTAAGCCTGCACCAAAAATTTGACCACGACAGGAAACTTTTCGAGCACCCTTCCTACAGTCCAGATCTTGCTTCCTGCGACTTTGCACTGTTCTCGCATGTGAAAATGAAGCTAAAAGAGAGGCGGTTTTCCAGTGATGAAGACATTCTGCGAACATGGGACAACAAGTGTGCTTTACTCCCTGGTGAAACTTGGCAGAGCTGATTTAAAGATTGGTTTCGGAGGATGGAGAGGTGTATTGAGTGTAGAGAAAATTACTTTGAAAAAATTAAATAAACAAAGCTGTATTGCAAAACTTTCCTAGTACCCTTTGTACATAAATCCGTAAATTCAATCGGAATTACCAATGAGTTAGAAAACTAAGTGCCACAATAAATATACCGAATTTATAATACTTTGCTAAATTCACAAATCTAACTTAGAAAGTCTAGAGCCAATTTTAAATAGTGATGAGCGCCCAACTAGAACATAAGTCTTCCTGACTTGTCGCGACCACGGGAGTGACAGTGTGTGTAAAATACTCCATGGATTTGTTGCTAACCCCCAGCCGTAAGAGAGGAAGCAGTGTTGATTATTTTTCAATGTTCAATGCTAAACGGAATGAATTAAGATTATTATTGTATAGCGACAGAGAAGGGTAAAAATCAATATTCGCACTAGAAAAATACTATAATTTGTTAACGGAACTCGGTTGTCCATTGCCAAGGAGATTATTATTGCAGTATTTAATGTGCTAATATTAGCCGGCTACTTGTCTCGTTAATTATCAAGTGTTTTCCTATACATATTTATATATTTTATTATATTTTCCATTCATATAAATCTTATTAATTTCGTGGAATTATGTCGTTGAATTTCACACTTGTATCTATAATTGCTAAGTCTAGGATTTTGACCATTTTTAGTGCTTAACGATCGATTTTATTTGTTAAGAAGTAGACTGAGATTTCTTCGTTACATCCCAAACGAATAAGGTCAATTGTTCATTAGCTATGCTTGTACCATATCCGAGCATCCAAACTCAACGCACAAAAAAATTATTACAACTGTATGTAGAAGTAATTCGTAATTAAATGCTTAGCTTTAAGTAAAATAGCACAAAAGATGCCACGTATTATTGTAGTATTATACAATTTGATTCTAAAATATAATATTAAAAATTAAATAACTGGAAGTTTCTGAAATTTTGATTAATTAAATAACTGGAACAACAAAGATTCTTAATAAATTGATGTCCTAGTTGTTGTTTAAAGGTATGCCGACAGCAAATTAATAACCTAACATTGTTTATAATTTAAAGCTTTTTTTTTAATTATCAGCATGAAATATGCTTTTTTTGTAAACGGTCTATTTAGAATGAACGATAGTGTATGCATTGCATATCTCGTTAAGATTCATTGTGTAGGGTCGGGTTGGGTATTGATGTTTCTCGTATTTCCCCATGTCTATAGTTGATTTATGCTGCCTGGTCGGTTATTAATGAATATTAGATCTCGCACAATATTAAATATACATACGCGGATAATTAGACGTTAGGATAGCCGTATAGAGCCGTGGGCTGTAGTTCCGTTGTTTTGTGGTGATCGGAAGCGAATTGTGTGTTATTTTTTTTAGAGGCAATCGTTGTTTTGTGCTTTGTTTAACTGCAAATTACATACTGTTCTCATATGGCTGTGAATCTGTTTTTATTATTTTTTCAGCTTGGTAAACCATTCAACATTACGTGCTATTATCAAAGGTTTACATATGTTCCGCTCAGGTTTGAATAAATACCAGATTAATGATGTGAGAACATTGAGTATTCGTAATAAATTTACAGCTGTATATTTAAACCAAGAAATATATATGTATACATATATATATATATATATATATATATATATATATATATATATATATACACGTATGTACATATATACTCCTTAATAGTAAGTCATCAACATTAAATGAAAAAATCTTTTTGGTATATGACTTTTCTTCAAAAATTCAACTTCGTTTCAACATTTATATTTGTCTTAATCATAAATTGAAATTACATCATCGTTATATTTTCCCGATCAATTTAAGTTCCGAAATATATTTAATATAAAATATAAGTTTTACATTCTGGTCATATTCTGTTGTTATTTTTTTTATAAATTAGTTTCTAGATATCTCTATTTTCTAACAATAATATAGTTGGTTCAAAATTCAAAAATAGGATACTGTTTTCTTTGAATGGAGTCATTCTTTTCCATAAATTTAATACGCAGATGGAGTTATTCCTTCTTTTACTTAGTCACTTTCCTAGTTCAGTAGTAACATTACAAATTTTCCTTTTATTCATATAGGTATAGACATCAGGGTAGATTGATACATTATTGACCATAGAACTCTGTCTTGTTATATTCTTTGATAATTATGTTTAAACATTCTAAAATTTCATTGTAATCCAAATATTTAGTTAATATTAGTAATATCACCTTAATTTTGTGATATTCTATCAATTCTTCCAAGTATATTTTTGTTTATTAGTATTACAACATTTAATATTTGTCATACACATAACTTAAAATTCATTTAATTTTTTTCGAAAATATTTATTAGTTTTTGTACATGAACTTCTAGGAGTGTTCTTGTTTCTACCGTGGGTTTTATTTATAATTTAAACGGGGATATTTAGATACCATGCATGTGCATGGAGCGAAGCTAGTATCAATGACGCCGGCAGTCCAGGCCGTCACCGGCGTATATCAGACGTTGCATGTCAAAGGCGCATACAACGTGATACATACGAAAAGCGTACAATAAGTAGAGTAATACAGTATGAATAAATAGAAGTAAGAAATATATTTTATGTTATTATTGTTAAATTCTTACCTACGAGACAAGAATTAGCGATCTGAATTTGCCCGACTGCATCATAGTTTTCAGGTGTTCTCTTTAAATGATGTTCATCACGTTGGAAAAAAAATAGATATAAACCCCTACGTAACTAAACTTATTTACTTACTTACTGTGCTTTACCCCCTGGTGAAACTTAGCAGAACTGGTTTAAAGATTGGTTTCGGAGGATGGAGAGGTGTACTGAGTGTAGAAGAAATTACTTTGAAAAAATTAAATAAGCAAAGCTGTATTGCAAAACTTTCCTAGTACCCTTTGTATGTACATCAGTACCAAGTCATCAGAATCATCTTGGCTCGCCGCTCATGCATGGTGTCTAAATATCCCCACTTTATTTGTAGTAAATATCATCAATCAATACAATTTGTCCAATTAATAGAGATAGGAAATAATATTATTCCTCTTAACAACTATTATGTAAATTACATTGTTAATGATTAGTTAACAAGTATATCCAATTTGGTATTTTAAATCCTACCTGATGATTATCAATAAATTTCTGATCACTGTACTTAACTACTTAATGTATTTATTTTATAAATTGTCATTAACAGTCAGGACTTGGTAAATAGCTGTACCTAATTTTTTTACTGAATCACCCTACTTATTCAACAAGAATAAACTTAGCTTGGTCTCAAATGACGATGATATTCAGAGGATGTACGAACGCATCAAAACTTAAAATATCATGGTACCCCCCTCCCCCAATATTCGTTCGTGAATATGTAATTAGAGGAGAATTCTGCTTCTTTGTCAAAAATTTAATTACACACCGTTGTACTAATTTCACAAAACTCTTTTTTTGTAGCGATTCACTTTATAAAGCACAAAATAATAAATGAATCGAAGTTAAATTTGACACATTAGTTATTTTTATCACGGCTAGATAGATTTTTTGCTAGTTTCCCTCGTATTTGGGTCAAGATCTTTCTTTGAATACAACTACTTAAACTAATGGAGCTATTATTTTTATCTCAATGTTAACATTTCAATTCGCTTTATATCGACAACGATTGGGGAAGATGATTAATTACATAAGCGAAGTTCTTTTGTAAAGAATAATATACTATATTATTCGCTTTCTGAATAAAAATCTTGTATGTAGGATGTTCCTTAAATTTTGCATAGTGGGACATAGAGGGCGCTACTAATCAAATATCAAAACTCAAAATTAACCTCCATCTTTAGTTAACCTAAATCCAAAGTTTCAGTGCAATACGTGTAGTGTTGTAGCTACAAGGAACTGTCAAAGTTGACAAGTTAGTTGAAAAATGGAATTAAACGCAAAAGACTTTCGGGGAATAATTTGTTATAATTTTCGAAGACAATTATCTCAACAAGATTACCTTCTCAAGTTGGTTTCTGTTTTTGGCAATGAAGCATCATATCAGTCAACTATTTGTCGTTGATATGGAGAATTCAAATGTGGACGGATCAGTCTTAGTGGCGATCCAAGAGCAGCTTCACCAAAAACGGTAGTCATTTAGGAAAACGTCGATACTATGCGCAAGATCATCAACGAACATCACATTTGACATAATTATATAGCTAATTTTATTCCTCTGATTCCTTTGTTTATGTATTCATAGTCACTGGTTTTTTATGAGATTTTGTCACGACTTCATTAATCGGAATGAATATTCCTTCTAATATTGTCATTCAACACAAATTTGCAGTATCTTTTTGTCAAGTTGACTATAACCCATCTGTATTGCGATTTAGTTAATTTCAATTGTTCGACAATAGATGTGAAAAGTTAAGTGCACAGTTTAAATTATTAACACTATTTTCCCACATTAGTTTTCATATGTTTACTTGCAACACTTTTGCTATCTTTAGTAGATTAAATGCCAGAACTGAAAGCCCCAGTATTTCAAATGAATAATAAAAAGGAAACTAAATAGTTTTGCAACGGAGCTTTAATTTTCAGTCTATTAAAATAATTACCCTCACATTCTCTGCTTTTGTCCATTGTTCAAAACCATTCATGGCACTAACTTTTACATGCTTCCGCAATTGAGTACTTTGAACCACTCTCTTAGATGCCCATAGTAGGGAAACTTCCTGGACTTCTGATTGACATGTGACATATCTCCAGATTGAAGTATTATTGGGGATTTCAAAGATCCTAATTCAAAAAATTTAGCATGAAGAATTGTGTGTAAAAAATTAGTTTTCCGTTGGATACCGTATCTGTTGAACGAAGAACAGAAAGCAGCTAGGGTGAATTGGTGTCAAAATACTCTAGATCGCTTCGACGCAGGAAACTCTAAAAACGTGTACAACATTGTCAGCGGTGATGAATTTTGGATTTACTCATACGAGTCAGAAAATAAATGCCAGTCGTCTGATTAGGTGTTCCAATTTGAAAAAAAGCCGACAAAAGTCATCCTGTCTAGAAGTGGTCGCGACATTTGTCTCGAAAGCAGGTCATGCAGCAACAAATCCTCTACAAAATCAAAGAACTGTTACTGCCGATTGGTATACAACCATTTGTTTGCCGCAAGTCATCACTGAGCTTCGAAAAACCAACCACGAACGACGAATCATCCTCCACCAATGAAAGTTCGCCCACAGCATGCAAGGTAATTGAATTTCCTTTTCCGTACAGTCTGGACCTAAGTTTCAACGATTTCTTTATCTTTCCGAAAATCAAGAACAGACTGCGTGTTCAAAGGTTCTAGTCGTCAGATTGGGCAGTCGATGCCTTCAAAAACGCAACGAGTGGAGCAACTGCTTCCAGAGTTGGTTCGAGTGCATGCAAAAGTTCAGTAACCTTCGTGGAGAATATTTCTAAAAACGATAAAGTCTTTAAAGGCTATCTACTGTTTTATTCTAGTTTTATATGCAAAACTTAAAAGATAAAATAAATCTTTGCCACGTTATCAACAGGCTTAGTAGATGTCACGATTGACGATTGTGACATTTAACGAAATAGGAAAATGCGTTTTAATTTTTGTTAACAATAAACTTTTTTTAACGATATAAAAAAGACTTGAAATAAAGGCTTTAAATGTTGTTTCTATAATTTTTGCAGGGGAGTGAATATTTTGTTAAAAGATAATGTAATTGGTTAAACGTAAAATGTATGTAAATACGTATTGTTAATAAAACTATTATTTTTATAGAGAAACGCAATTGCGTCTTTATTTCATTATTGCCAATTATTCATGGAAATATCATTATATATGTATGTATGTATGTATGTATATATAATGGATACACAACAAACGGTACCAATACCGCTGCGTAATGGGTTTGCAACTTCGCATATATAGTTATTCTTAATTACTCTTATATATCCTTAATATATATACAAAGGATATTTATTGTGCTCATTTGCATATTATAGGATTTATTTGCAGAAACAGTCCTACAGGATTACACAAGTTGCGTTGTGTTTAAGTACGGATCACTTAGGCATACGTTTAATTTAATCGAACATCAATTCCGGGTAATCCCAGATTGTGATTGATCTTAGTCAACAAAAGTGTGGCTATGGTTCACCTCAATCATTCTAAATAGGTCAGTAATCTATACTTTATGTGTCTTTTATTAATTCCCTAGCTGTAAACTTTTTGTATAAGTAGAATGTCATCGCGCATTATGTGGTTATGTTGAGACGCGAGGGGAGCAGGACGATTTTAGCGTTATGAAGTCGTTAAGTGGTCGTGCTGGGGCCAAATGTGAATGAAGAACATCGATGGGTAATATGTTATCGACGATAGCGTCTTAAACTGCTGTATTGTGCAGATACTACGGAATGGTGGAACATGTGTAATGTTTTATAAACAAAAAATATATTCATACATATACAATTTGCGTGCAAATATAAATAATATATGAATGAAGTAAACATAAACAAATATACAAACAGGACATTAAAAAGTAAATTAAATTTTAATGAGTGAAAATTTAAATTACTTAAAGTCTTTAACTGTATCGTTGCCTTAAAAAGAGCATCGTGTCATGCTATTAAATATTTTTATTGAAATTATTCTTCGTTTTTGTGTAATTTGTGTGAATTGTGATCTATATAAAGTACTAAGATAGTAATGTGTAACGTTATTATGTTATTATATTATATTTTGCGATTAATATTACATAGCGAGCAATGACATCTGTTCACAGTTGGTAACGGAATATTTAAACTGGCAATGTAAAATTAGCTCCATTGTTTATTTTTAATATTTACAATTAGCAATCATAATATAATTATTTAAAATGTTAATTTAATATATAATCATGGAAAGGTATTACCAATTTACAAAGATAAAAATGCACAAATCTGGAAATTTTTTGCTGGCATCTATAGACAGATCAAGTTTCTCACGATGTATATTTCGTATTATTCAACAAATCTTAGACCGATTGTTGCAAATTATATTTGCAATGTGTCTATGTGTAAGAGTTGTTATTAGGTACACAAAATTTCTTATAAAAGGAAAGTGAAAGAGAAGGTACCTGTATATATCGAATGTACAAATAATGTACTAACGTAAACAAAAGTAGTGTTCTACAAGTATTAGCTTTAACTGTGACTTAGAAACACATACTTGTCTTCTATAATCAAAATTTACCTTCGAAGAAGGGCATTAAACACCTGTTACAAGGTAACATGATGCGCCGGACAAGAACTTTCGATTTCAAAAGATAAGTAAGAGTATCTGATGGATGTGTGAATGCGGCTGTCTATCTGTCTACTTTCGTCCATCTTTGTGTACATAAGAATCTAATGATATTCAAAATATCCTATACGACCGATCTGTGTGTATCTATCTCAATGAAACATCTAAATAATTAATGGTACCATATTTATAATTCTCTTTCCATTCTTAAAACTCTCATCTTTACTACGTCCATAAAACTCGTCGTTCCTCAATTACATGCGTTTTATATTATAATAAAAATTCTTCAATGAATGGTCTTTCCAGTCGGTCCATCGAGCCACGAAAAATTTTATTGGTGTGGGTTCGTCGCCTACATTACTATTGAAGTCACTTGTATTGAAGTGCCGAAGAAACGTATATAACACGCACCTTCACCTAACACATTTATTCTATCGTTCGATCCTGATAATATAATTTGTAAAATGAATAGGTCTGCTTTTATGGCGCTTTAAATGATGTTTGAATATACATACATCTGTGCTGTGTTATGGAATAGAACATTTCATATATGTGGACATATATAGTATATCAATAACTACGTGTAATTAATAAATATAATTTTAAGAAAATTATCTTTGTATTTACTGTGCAATGTTGGTTTCGGACATTTTAAACTTAATTGATCATTAATGAGCTAATTAATCTTCGCAGACGATACATTGCTGTTATGAGATCAACTTTCGACCACAGGTATGTATAATATATAGACAATATTAAGTACATATATATTTAATAGTTTCATTGATACTAGTATGTTATTAGAAGTGTAGTAGATCCAATGAATGATGTGTTTTAAGGTTTTATCTACATCTATGAAAATAATTATATTTTATAGTGAATTTCTACAATAATTTCCAAATAAATTGTTTAAAAATCTAATTTCTTTAATTAATTCCGATATAATATACCTAAAATTATTAAAGCACTATAATTACATCTAAATTTCGTTTATATTGTAACAATATAGGTAAGTTTATTGCTTTTATTAGGATTTGAACTTGTTTAATAGGCATAACAGTCAGATATTACTATGATTTTGAGTTTTGAGCAACTCTTTGCGCGAATTGATTTTATTCTGTTATTGGAATCTAACTTCCTGTAGGACAGTAAATCATTATTACTATTAATATTATTATAATTAGATGAAATTAACACTAGCTTAATATTTTTTTTTATTTAACCATTTTTGCCGAACAATATGTCCCATTTAGTAAAGTATAATAAGTACATTTTAAGGACTACTAATTGACATGAGTGAAAATGCTCCAATGTGCAAATCTTAAAAAATCTAACAAATATTATTTGAAGACTAATTGTAAATATAAATGAGTAACAACTAAATCTGTACTGGCCATTAATTAAATTTAGTTGAGTTGAGTGTGCAGGTTTAAAACGTTTAAGGGAGCTTATGGAAGCGTGTCACAAAGCACTCTCATTTTAGCACTATATTTTTCACTAAACTTTTGAATTCCTGATTTCAGTGTTGATACTTTGAGGCCGTTCTGGATTACTACATTGGCCAAGTGTACAGTGGAACGGTTACAATATGACGCAATACATATTTTAAAAACATTGAAGAATTTAGATATTAGAATTACTTGTGGCGCCCCATAAATTGGCGCATATAGGTTACAAAGTGATTTGTAAATAAAAAAATTTGTTGTTCATTGAAAGTTTGGATTTATTCCCAACAGGGGAGCTTTATGAAGATGTGTTTCTGCCAGTTAAATGCATGGCTACAAATGCTGGCCATTGAATGACACAGCAGAACAGTTTTCCCTTATGTCTGAAAATGCGTTGTACACTGGCTTGTTTGGATTAGCTTTCAGTCTTCCTGTTTTTAATTAAATATTGCGTTGAATTTCTGGGATCAGTATGAGACACCAAAATAGCAATATTGTTAGTAAAATTAGCTATTATAGTCAACCGCATTGTCGGAATATCTTCTTTAGAAAGTAAATATGATGTTGATACCAAACACACATGCATTCACCCAAGTATTAAACAAAAAAGTGTTTAATAATGTTTTAATAATGTTTACTTAATATAATATATATTCATTATTTATATTATTTTCTTTTTTTACAGAAAAAGGCCAAAGACAGAACGCTAAATGCATATACCTAAGCATATGACGATTTAGTCCTTTTGGCATTACGTATATTATATGCTATGTATATTTATATGTTATTGTTTCTTTTTTTGAAATTGCCAATAAATACCTTTCTATTATTATTATTATAAATCCATACGTTATACGGTAAGCATTTCTTGATTTGTCAAAAGTTTGCTGAATGTGAAACTATTCATATTGAGAAAGGAAATTGTTTCATGAAATTTAGTAGTCCACATATTCAATCTACGAACTAAAACGAGAAACTTCCATAAAGATCGCAGAACGATACGAGAAAGCGGGTGATCCAGAACAAGAATATTCATGATATGTTTGACGTGTGTATGCAAGCAGCTGAGATCATTAGTAATACCGATATTTACATGTAAAGATCCTAATTAGTTGTATTTATTGCCTTGTATTTATTGACAATATCGTTAAATAATTACGTGTAGTATTAGTTAATTTACTTTTGCAATATAGCACCCTTGTAATGTTACTTATTTAAATAATAAATATGACTTTCGATGTAACTATTACTTTATTTTAATAAACATATAACATTGCATCTATAATCACTGAGTCCCACTATCCCACTCTCCAGTATAAATAAACTCTGAATAGAATGGGGTCAGTATATAAATTCTTAATCTTCAATAAAATAGTAAGCTGTTCTAAGGAAGAATTTAATTGAAGGCACGGCATATTTAAAGTATTGGTAAATTACAAAACGTTTGCCGTAAACAAATTCATTTTTTAATTTTTTAGTAAATTACAAATAACAGCAATTTATTTTGCTAATTTATATTTTTTAATTAAATAACAAATGACATCAACCTAAGCTTCCTGCTTTAGTAAATTTTCTTGTGGACCTTTTTTTAATTTTTTTTCTTTTTTTGGTTTCTTTTTCATGGTTTAAATGACTAAAAAGTACAAAAGCGAAGGTGTGTTTCCAAGGCATAACAGCAGACGAATTCAAAAGTAATAAGGCGTGAAGCAAGGTCATCTCTTCTTCCTATCTCCATTCAACCTGATATTGAAAAGCATCATAAGAGTAGTAAAACTAGACAAAGAAAAAGCATATTCTGATGATTTGACAATAACACAAAAGTAGAACGAATAAAAGTAATTGAATAACTGGACAGGGAAAAAAGAAAATTCGTACAGTATTTAAATAAGGTAAAAATAGAATACATGAGAATGAACACGGAAAAGAATGTGAATAAACATTTATTAACAGAAAATTTTAAGTGTGAGTTAGTATCTACTTTTAATTGTGTGGGCGTGGTAGTAGAGCAAATAGGCAAAAAGCGTACATGAAAAAATCTTAAAGAGAAGATAAACTTTTGGTATAAATTGAGCGCTGTCAAAGGTAAAGCAATTAATAAAGAAAAAAAAATAAAATATAGACGGCTGGATAATAGAAACAATAAGAATGAATAAAAGACTAGAAGAAGATCTGAATGCACCAGAGAGGAAAAGAATGGAAGTAAAGTTTAAAATAAATACAACTAGCGATGAAGAGAAGAGCAAAAAGAAATAGCGTAATAGAATCTGAGTCGAGAAGATAAAACAGAGTAAGATATACTGGATATCCCATGATATGATTGACACAGCTTAAGGATGTGTTATTAAAGCAATTTCTAGTTAAAAATATCTAATGAACATGCTCAAAACTTCATCCTAACTGAACTACAAGCACTTGAAGTTTTAGATAACCAAGACTTGAATTTAATTGCTGTTTAGTAGAAAATCGAGGGTTTGTCGGAAAATACTGTTCAGTGATGAAGCCATCTTCACCAGAAACGGTATTAATAACACCAGAAATTCATATTTTGGGAATTTGAAAATACCCGGCAAACAAGGGAATCTCACTTTCGAGGTAGATTTTTGATGAATGTTTGGTGTGGTATTATTAAGGATTGTCTCAGTGGTCCGTTTATAATCGAAGAACATCTCACAGCAGTTCGTTATTTAAGTTTCCTGAAAAGTCACCATTTAACGCGCAGCTCCGTAATTTAGTAGACAGATCTTCTTAATAAAAACTATACGAACGGGTGGAGTGGAAAAGGTTCAGCAGTTGCTTGGCTGCCAAGGTCAACATGCTTAAATCCTGTAGATTATTTTTTATGGGGGAGGCTGAAAATTTTGGTTGATGCAGCACAATTTGAAAATAGAGGACAACTTGTTACTAGAATTATGGATACCGCAGAAATTATTCGTGCTAATTTTGAGACTGTTAGTAGAGCTATCTTCCATTCTAAGAAGAGCTAGACTATAATACAGCAACTGGGTGGATGTTTTGAATAACTAATTCAATAAAGTGACTTCTTTTTAATTCATTTCATTGAGACTTTCTTGCAGCGGTAGATATCTAAAACTACAAATACTTGTAGCTCAGTTAAAATAGACTTTTGGGTATATATTCATTAGACATTTCTACTTGAAATTACTACAGCAACATATATGTGGCAAGCGTGTCGTGGGACACCCGGTATAAAAGTAAAGTATCTCGTATGGATGGGAAATGTAATGAGAAGGGCACAAACGGAAATTGCAAGAACCATTTCTGTATTCTACCAAACAAATAAGAGTCTAAGAGCGTTAGGAATGAAAGTGTATTTATACTCCCTCAACATCAAATTCGATATAGTGTGTGGAACAGTCAATTCATTAAATTTTTTCGTATCGGGTTGTTTATTTATTCTTTGAAGCTGTAGTTTGAGCTTCTTGGCCGTTTTGTATGGTGTCAAACCTATTTCTTTCGTCTATAAATCGCAGTGAATCAGATAAATACGATTCAACACATAAACTTGTTTTTTTTCTCAAAAACTGTAGTTAATTTGATATATTTTTAATTATTGATACATGTGCGGAGAAATATTGTTTATGAATAATCCATCAATTTCATGCACAAATATTTTCTCTAGTGAAATTCAATACTTTTCGCCTGTTAATTTGACTTTGTTTAATTTTTTCCCGGTCTAAATTTTTGATATTATCAAGCATCATACAACTGCTCTAAAACTGAATATTGTATAAACATTAATCGTTCTGTTTTTTAAAGCATTTGATACGCTTCGGTTTATTGATGAATATATGCCCATTTATTAACGCGAGGAGGTTTACAAGTTAAAAATTAAAGTGAATAGTTCACGACTATTTTTATTACAAATATGTGCAAAAAGATGAAAATCACTATATATATATATATATATATTTAAAGACCGTTTCTGTTTTCTTGATATGGTTTTCGGCACGAAAAATATAGTTCTGAACATGATCTAGGATGAGCTACTTACTCACGAAGCTTTAATTTTTCTTGTGGTTTTAGAAGAGGTAACTTCTCTTTGTAAGTTTAACATAAAAGTTAAATTATAACGTCCTGTTCTGCTCCCAGAAGGACAATAAATAAACGCCCGTATGATCACCTTAAACGATCCCTTAGCTTGACCTCCAGGGTGTTGGATCAGAAAATAAATCGGAAAATGGGGGATTTCCTATGAATAAGGTCTAACAGGATACAACTTTATTACCATGAAAGCTTATAGCCAATATTGACGCTAGAAGAGAATCGACTAAATACGTTTTGTCTCTTTCATAGCCGAAAAGAAACAAAAGAAAAATTAAGCAATATTACAAGTTTATTGTGCTGGATATGAATATCCGACTATAAGCTGTATTTAGAAATATAGATAGAGTAAATAGGTATTACAGAGAAAGAGAAATGTTCCAAGTTACAGGTTGGAGCTCTCGTATATCATATCCCGACTTATTCACAAATCATACAAAATATTCTTTTATATATCTACATAAGTGTCACTTAACAAGCATTTCCCAACAGCAAAAAAAACAGTAATAACAAAATCACATAAAAATAATGTTCACTTCACTACTGAATCAATAAATACGTTAAACCGTAATATGTGTTGGATAAAGTTGACAATGGTCTAAATCAAATTTATGGAGGTAATATTTAAATAATGAGCAATTCACTAACAAGTAAATTAGAGTTATCAACTAAATTAGAGTGATCGAATTTTGTAAATAATTTTTAAATGGTAAACAGTTTATTCATAAGACCCAATTAATTTAGAGTTATCGAATATATGAAGTAATAATTAAATAATGAACAATTTATTAACGAGCGCTTAATTAAATTAAATTAAGGCTGTAAACCAAGTATAAACTTAATAATAAGTAGTTGGCTAACGAGTCAATAATTAGTTAAAGCGATTAAATATGTGTAATACTTGAATAAATGTTTGTATAATTACCTTCCATTTAATATAAATGAAAATTGTTCAAATACTTATTCCTAAAATTTTTCAAGTCATAGGTGTTCAGTGCTGTTGGCGAAATATGAACACAAGATAAATTGTGCATGTACAATTGTCAATATACACAGTTTCTCTTAGCACTAAAATTCGGTTTCTAATGGAAGACATATTATGAAGAACTGGTATAACACTGATGATGGTTACGGTTTTTAGAAACAAGACGATACAACAGGTGGTATCACTTCCATTTTAAATATGTTTGCTTTTGTATAAAAGAGAAAATTTTGCAAAAAGAAGAAGGGAAAAGAAAAGGTAAAAAATACATTCAACAACATTTAGAGAGATATTAGCCTAAGTTAATTTGGCTTACAATAAAGGAAGACGTTAACGTGAAATAGAAATTCCAAACTATCTTTCATACAAAAATAAATTTGAATGCAGCTTAGATAAGAGTTTAATTTGACCAAATCAGTATTTAAGCATTCCATCAGTTATGTTCTTTAATGTAAGGAAAGAGAAGTTCCTTGTAATCTACACAAATTTGGAACTTGAGATTTACTTGGACTGTATATTTTGGAATAAGATTATTGTTATCGATGTAAAATAATATAATAATTAATATTTGTAAAAATTGCTATCCAATCTTCTGTACTTATTCACAACACGTAATTGTTTAAGTTTATATAGTCTACTACATGTGTGTGATCCTTAAAGTACCGGCAAATACAGCGAGCAAGATTATGTGCTTAAATCCGCAAAAGTTTTTCACCTAGCAATGAAACAAATGATTACGATTTTGTTTGATAATTTTATTTTCCAACTTAATCTCTGTTATAACTAATCCCATTTATGCCACCTGTCCTGCAACTACTTTATTCCATCAGATAAAATGGTTTCTGCTGGTCTCCAAAATCGGCATCGGTCCCATCTTTCAATTTTCCTGCAAAATAACGTTCTCTAAGGGGCTTTTTCGAATTTACAAATAAAGGAAAGTCAGACGTAGCCGAATCAGGATTATATGGTGGGTAGCCCAGTTCGAAAATGTTGTACTCCTGGACTTTGACTGCCTGGTAAACTTTCATAAAGAAAGTGGTCGAAATCTGAAAGTTTTTGGGTCAATAGCCATACGTTATTGTATTCCCCTTTGGCATGTATTCACGGGAATAACTATTGTTCGGTTTCACAAGACGAGTAGGTCACATTCAATGGATTCACGACTCTCATCGACTGTTTTAAGGAATATTTCGCTATAAAATATAATGGAGTCCCATGCATTGTAATCATTCGTTGTGAATAGTTTCAAAATTCTGTCCTTTTATTAAAAATTTGGCGATGCTGCGATATTTTAATTTCACAAAACTAATTTTTTGTTGTGGATTATTTTATAAAGCACAAACTAATTAATTAATTGAATTCAAATTTGGCACATAAGTAAAAAAATATTATCACGATTAAACGTAAGTAGACAGTTGTTTCTATCATAGCTACTAGGTAGATTTTTTCTATTTCTCCCTCGAATTTTGGTCGTATTTATTTAATTAATTTTTCATTTACATTCAATTGTCATTGACATTTATACCTTAGGAAGACAGATTGCAGTTGTTTGAATTTCAATTTTATTGCAAAACGGTAAAATATTATATTGCTTTTCCATACTTTTTAATATATAAATATTTCTATTTTTGTGTAACATTTAAAAAAGAGTGATGCACTCTCTAAACCTTTATGACATAGAGAGTTTAGCTTCGTGTGTGTTATTCATTACCATAAAATATATATTCACATAAAATATAAATTAAAGTTACTAGATAAAACCAAAATTAATGTCACATCTTCATGTCTGAATAACTGTTATCTGCAAATATTTAGTCGTTTATGTACATAGATGCTCAAGAATTTTATCTAAAAAAAGAGTTGCCATTTCTGTTTATTTAAAATATCCGTTAGTGATGTTTTTACATACGTATATAAAAAGCAAATGTGTAAATTTAGGAATAAATTAATTCTAATTTATTTTATTATTATTTCTCAAATATTCTTATAATATATATTCTGAGTTTATTAATTAATAGCCATATGTCAATATACAGCACTATTAATTTTACTTATTCTGTCCGTCGCATAATTCTTGATATATGAAAATTCTTTATAGGTTAAAAAACTTGTGTCTCAATTATTTTCTTCTTAAATAATACGTGGGATATCCTTTAAGTTTTGCATAGTGGGACATAGAGGCTGCCACTAATCAAATGTCAGTACTAAAAATTAGTCTCCTTCCTTAGTTAATCTAAATCCAAAATTTCACTGCTAGTGTTGTAACTACAACGAACTGTCAAAATTGACAAGTTAGTTGAAAAATGGAATTAAGCCGAGAACATTTTCGTGGAATGATTTTTTATAATTTTCGAAGACAATTATCTCAACAAGAATGCCTCGACGTGTTGCTTTCTGTTTTCGGCAATGAAGCACCACATCAGTCAATAATTTCTCGTTGGGATGGCGAATTCAAACGTAGACAGATTAATCTTAGCGACGATCCATGAGCAAGTTCACCAGAAGCGACAGTCACTCAGGAAAATGTCGATGCTCTGCGCAAGATCATCAACGAAGATCGACATGTGACATATTGCCAGATTAAAGCATTATTGGGGATACTATCTTCTTCTGGGCTTCCGGGCTGGAACCGCGTTACTGGTATAACTACCGACGTTTCGTACCCATTTGTATGGGACATCTTCAGGGCTCAACTACTGCTACTGTTTGTTGTACTGAAACTGTTTCAGAGCAAAATCAGAATATGTACCTGCCTGCCGCGTAAATCTGGATTCGTCATTGAATAATACTCCCCCCCCCCAATTGATGTGGTCATTTGTCCATATACTATGAGTTCTTTTGTGCTCTGTAGTAAGAAGAATGTAAATTAACGGCTTTGGGGCATATAAATGATTTCTTATATGCTCGCTTTGACAGTAGCCTCCTAACGGCAGCAGCGAATCCATTTCGAATTTGGGCTGCATTAGGAGCACGATTTTTACCTGACACAGGTATCCATCGTTTTTTTCATACTCTTGGCGTTAGCCCATCCTGCCTTTTCTTTCGTCGAGCACGTCCCATTTCTTGTGTTCTTACACTTTTCAATTGATCTCCAAGCCTCTATCTTTGACAGATCGTGTTTCCATTTCGCATGACGCTCAAATTACGAATCCTTACTGTTAATCATAGAGGTGAACTCTTGGATACTGACCGAGGGGTGCGTGGAACGATAGCTTGAAGGTGTGTGTAGACATATTAAGACAAATTCGTTTTCTTATTTAAAAAGGTTGAAATTATAATTTCTAGAATCATTAATTTTTTAAAATATATTTTAGAAATTGAAAAATTTCTACATTTTATATTGTTACACGAAAGTATTCTTTATTTTAATAATAGCAACTAATAACAACACAACAAGTTTACTTTACATTTCATATATGCATATTAAAGTATTATTTCCAACACAATATTATCTTGGAATCAAGCTATCTTATTTAATAAATTCAGTCATTATAAATTAATACTCCATATCCTCATTGCCACTAAGCTGTAGTGCTTGTCAGTGGCTTAATAAATCATTATACATAGTCGCGATTCACAAATTTAAGAGAAGACAATCAGATCACTAAAGCTATATAAATATATTATTATTTCTCAACCAATCCGCTAATCTGTTTCAATGAATGTTAATCGAATTTAATTTTGAATGTCTATAGGCGACCTATTTACTTAACTTTGATAGAATTCTGTCAATAGTTCTCAATCCATATTTGTTCTTTGCCTTAGATATTTGAACGATACCAGCTTCTCTGCCTCTGGTTGGATGAGAATGGTTCATATTTATTACTATATCGGAAAAATTCAAAAATATTTCTTAAATTTTTATCTTATTCTGCTTTTTGTGCATAATAACTCATCAGTAGCGCCACCATTTATTGATTTCATAATTCAATTTTGCTCAAGTTGAATTCTAGCAATCAAGTAAATTCTTGTATTGCTCCAAATTTTAATGCGATATAATTTTGTTGATTCTACAAATGCATGATAAATTATTATAAAAACATATTTAGTAGCAATATCACTTTCACTATTGTCCACTGTAGTTTGGTAGTAGAAGTAATAGAAATTTAAAAATCAAAAAAAAGGTAACTAACACAAAAGAAATAAACTTATTACTCTAAAGAATAACAACTATGAAGTTTTAATGAAAATTTCATTTTCTAATATTTCTTAAATATTGTTTTTGTCAAATAATCCACCTTTTGCATTGAGCAACCCGCGGCATTCTTGCGATTACTTTTCTGAGTGTGCTCATCCCACGGTAACTCAATAGAGTTGAGATCTGGACTCTGTGTTGGCTATGTCATAACTTGTAAAATATTTGCTTGGCTTTGCTCACTTAGATACTGTGTGCATAAATTTGCATTAATTAAAATTCTGGTAATTAGCGCAGAAATATCAAAAGCATTCTATAAAAACGGTAATGTAAATTTAATCAAGAAAATATAACCTCAAACTGTAACTAAACCGTCACCGTGCTTTATGTTGGTACGACACATTCACAAAGCATTCTCTCGTTAGCAGAATGTTTGATAAACATGTTTTGAATAAATACTTTAAATATTAATTTGTTACTCGATAAAACATTTTACCACTGTTCATCATCCAATCCCGATATTCTTTGAAGAATGGATTACCAGTTGCCACGTGATCGCGTAAATTCAACTTCTCGTTAATTACTCACAACCCAGAAGCATTCTATATTCGCCCCTATTCTTGAACAAGAAAATCAACCTCAAACTGTAACTAAACCGTCACCGTGCTTTATGTTGGTACGACACATTCGCAAAGCATTCTCTCGTTAGCGGAATGTTTGATAAACACTCTCCTGTTTTGAATAAATAGTTTAAATATTAATTTGTTAATCGATTAAACATTTTGCCACTGTTCATCATCCAATCCCGATGTTCTTGGAAGAATGGTTTACCAGTTGCCACGTGATCGCGTAAATTCTCTTCCGTTAGTCAGCATTTGACCGTGGTAGCTGAAACCGGATGATGATATCCACGATTGAATTCGCTCCCTACTTCTGGTCCTGTTTTTCTATGATTTCTATTGCTTGTTGGTTGTAGTAAAGCACATGATTATTTGTTGTCGAAGCCGTCTATTTTTCAATATCAGTAAATGGTGTATTTTGCCGTCGATCCGGCTTGATTTAATTTTTCGCCGATTTGCCTGCTAGCATAACCTATTTCATACAATATTAATATACTGGATAGCGATACCTATTGAATTAGCAAGGGGTGTTTCGAATGTTTCATTTATTACTACTACTATAATAATATTCAAATAAAAACTATAATAGCATTGAAATTATAAAAATAATTCGGTACAAATGCGGTTGAGTATTACAGATCATAAAACATTTAATTACATCTCTTGTTCGTAATACTTTCGTTGGCCAAACTTCTGAGAATGGTAGTGTATGAATAGAAACAGCTTACAAAGTATCTAAGTTTTTCACATAGATTTGTTATATGAACATCCCATAAAAATGTGTAATCTACATCAAAGTATAATAATATACATACATGTAATAGTAAAATATTAAAATAAGAATTTGTTTTTAATTTTGGCATTACTATGTTTTCAATTTTTGCTATATTCTTGAAAAATATTTGTTTTAATACATGGAATTTTATATTGACAATTTCTTTTTATTTCTAGCTGTTTTTGTAGTGACGCAATAGTGAACTTAGTTGTTTTTATGCAAAATTATGTCTCTAGTTAAGTTTTTCTTCCACCTAGGATGGAAATTATCAACATATACATATTTTTATAATTTTATAATCTCTTAAATTTGAATTTTTATATAGAAATTATCATTGCTATAATTTAATTTCAAAAACGCATATTTTTCAAATATGGCATTTTATACGTTCCAAAACAAAAAATTAGAATAATCTGGAAATCTAGTCTTATACAAAAACATATGGTGTGTTTGCATGTGTATTCCCTGAAAGTAGCACAGCTCTATTTAAGAGCTTTTGTTTTAATTTCTATCTGTTATGTACTTTAGTATCTTACTGTATTTGTAGGTTATTGATCTTATATATAACGACTAAATCAATAGAGATAAGGTGGGTCAAAGAAACCAAGGAAATTGCTGTAAATGTCTGAAGAAAGTTTGAACAAATATATCCTATAAATAGAAATATAGTCAATAAAATAAATATACTTAGAGACTATTTTGTAGGAAATACTAATAAAGTTTTAACCCGTGAATAGAGTTTTATTTGAAATTGTAGTTCTAGGAAATTTGGTATACTGTAGGTGGGAGTAAAATTACAATAATTAGTAATTATGCCAATCAGAAATTTTGAAATACACCGTTCCATGCCAATTTTTCACGCTCAAAATAGTTCTGTATCTCATTTTTCGAAAAAAATGATCTTCATCGTTTTTTTTCACAGCGTTGATTTTCTTAAATTTGATTTAATTCGGAGTTTATACGACATTGGGAAATAAAAAATCACATGAGGCTGATCTGATGAATTAGGTGGATGCTCTAACACATGGATACTTAGTCAAAAACTTTTCGACAGTGCAGGATGGGTTGGAGGGTTGTCATGATGAAAGAACTATGACTTGTTTTTCCACAATCCAGGTCATCATTTTCTTAATTGTTCACGAAGGATAGTCAGTACTTTAATGTGGTAATGATGTTTCACACCTTGAACTTTAGGTATCTCATTAACATATACAATTCCGGCGGAATGTAGCTTAGGCACGCAACCTTCATGATATCATTAGAAAGTACGAGATGTTACGTGACATGGTTATGTACCGTTTCAGTTGACGTGCTCATAGTTTGTCTGCAGAACGTTCGGTTCGTTTTTTTATAGACATACCTTGTATGTATGTACATATCTGTTAAATAAAAATTAAAATCTGTGAGATCATAATATTAAGAGGTAATAAAATAATACAATGTATTTTCTAAGTTTCCATTTTTAGAAGTAAATTTATTGTTGAATTATTTTTAGACTTTATCAACCTTGAGTTTATCAGAACAAATACTTTTTATTACTGCTTTCAAGTAATAAAAGTTTATAATAGCGAAATATTTTTCTACCAATACATACATATATTTTGAAAGAAACTTTATATTAAAAGTGTTTAACAAATGGTTCTTTTTTAAAATCACTTGTAATATATATAATAGGCCCATTTAGTATGAACTAGATTAAATATTTGTTTCGTGAGATCTAAATTAACACTTAAGTCTCAATACTTAATTTAGTATTACCCTAGACAGATTGACACAGAATCTTTAATTATATATGAAGGCTCCTGGCGCACTTGTGCATGAGCACGTATAATACGTGAAATATTTTACATGTATATAATAAATTTAGCATGACCTAAATGCAGTTAGTGTAATTTTAAATAGTTCGCATTAAAAATAAATTTTTTAGCCATATCTGGCAGTACCATACCTAAACATGTATAAATAAAAGTGTTTTTGATCATTAATATAAATAACTGTTCCAAGTCTAATGATTTAAAATTCATAGATAAGTGCACTGAAGATAGTCGTACAGATGAAATCTGATACTGGAAAGATAGTACATTAAGAAGTTATACAAAAAATTTCAAGAAAAATTGGTTGTTGCGGAACCATTTCGTATAAGACTTTAGTTAAGCGTCGTTAATAATTGCCTATTGTAAATCCTAGAGCTATAGGTAAATATTAACGCCGTTGATGAAAAGTTTCTTATGGGGTACTCTTCCGTTATATCCGACTTTTCTTCAAATTCTCTTTTTTTTCTTAATGTATTTTATTTATAGTATAAAATTCCATCTGTACGTCTGTTCACAGTATATGTATGTATCTATTAATTTGAACACATTGTACGTGTAATAGTCCTCTGATCGCGCTCAACTTAACAATTTAAGATATTTTGAATCCTTTCTTCAATGCTCTACAGAACAGGCTTTTTAGATAAATTAGGCAATTTGGCTCAATTTTTTTTCTTTGTGTAGTGTTGTTTACATATTGTTATTAGAGGTTTAGAGTTTTTTAATGTTTTTAAATGGCAGAAAATGTGTCCTATCATAGCCGGATGTTTACATTTGATGATACTCAACATTCAGGGGGTGTACGAAAACTTTTGTGACTTACTGTTTCTTGAATATGCGTCTATAATTTATTAATTATGAGAACTTTTTAATAGAGAAAATTGACAGATGATTACTAAAATATTTGGAATTTGTCAGACTTCAACTTCCCCTCTCTCTCTCTCTCTGCAGGGAAAGAGGCTGCAAGTGCCAACTTTGGTGTGAAGCTAGCGAACACAAAAATTGGTACTCCGAATCTACTTTCAGTTTTGAATATCATAGTTCCTAAATACAGTACATTAATGAAGTTTTCTTTGCCACAAAAGCTAGAACTAACGTTTTCGCAAAGGTACCCTTCTATAACATGACAAAGACACTAGACACACATAAATTATGCTCTAATTCTTTTCATTTACCTGTCTATAGCATCGACAAATTAATTCTATAGTTAATTACTTTATGTTTTTCAATAATGATAACACAGACCAACCAATAAATATTGTTTAAAAACTTTTTTAATTCAAACTGTTTCTTATGTATTTTGGTGTGCTGAATCCAAATTTTCAATCAGTTTTTTCTACCACGTACCAATTTTTCGCAATCTTTATCTTTAGTTGTGTGTGATATTATTAAAATAGAGATTTAAGATTTAAAGATTCGTAATTGATTATCAGAGTATAATTGAAAAAGAAATATTTTATTATTACAATGGTAGTGTAAGTTTGATTATGAACAGTCTTTTACTTATTAATCTAAAGCTTTGTATTTCCTCAACCTCTTCACGGTAAAAGTTCGAGTGTAGCTTTTCCTTTTATATAATGCTTCTGGAGTTGCTCGTAGAAGGGTCCAACAGTAATCTCCTATCATGTTGACATTCCAACGACTCTGATACCGTTTCTTCATCTCCTTTATATCTTGGTGGAAACGCTCCGCTTGTTCCTCACTTACAGCTCCAAGATTGTTAGGGAAAAAATTTAAATGCGAGTGTAAAAAATGCACTCGCAGATTAGAAAGTATACGCCTTGCTGATTTTCTTTGTATTAGTACTTTTACATCCTGTGGTATTTTAAAGTTCATTTTCGGATTCAGCACGTCAAAAAATATAGGGAAGCCAAATTTATAGAAAAGGTTTTTTCATGGTTCGCCTGTGCAATAATTAAGCAATTTTAACGAAAGTAATTTTATTTAATCGAAGTGTTTTCTTCAGCGGAAATATAACGATATGCATGTTCAAGAAGCGTAATAAATGATTCTTGTATGTCTCGTCTTCAATTGATTTAAATTTATTCTTTCATCATTAAGTGTAGCTTAGGGATTAAAAAATAATCGCACTGTATTAAATTGGGTTAATGTGATAGATATGGAAGCAAAAAGAGAAACAATGTTAAATGATATCCAATTACTCCTTGATATTTAAGGCAGGATGGTGGACAAGGTGTGCTAAATGCTTCAATACTTCAAAATGATCAGTATTAGCCGTTATACCACTTGAAGCAAATTGTCTGTAGATAATACCTTTAAAATCACAGAATGCAGTTAGCATTGTTTTGAGTTTCAGATTCTCTAAACGATGTTGGATTTTTGTCAATTGGTGATCGGCGTTCAGCACTCTGACTCTTGGTTTTTGGATTGTATTGAAAACATTACGTTTCATCACATAACAAAATAACTGTAACGGAATAGTCAGCTGTTCTACTAAATCTAGATATATTGTAGGAGTTAGCCACTTTCCTCTATTGTTAGAATTATTTGGATATTTAGAAGTTCTAAATATCGTTTACCAACTATAGTATCTTCTACGAAATATGCCCTATTATGCAGTTTCTAGAAATACCAATGTTAAACTTACATAGGCTCTGGCAACCTTTTTGTCGACTAAGCGAGATAAACGCGCTCTTGCTCTGCCGTTTTATACATTCGTGTGTGGTACGATATAGGGAGGTAATATTCTTTCATTATTTTTCTGTATCGAAAAGGTACGATAGCCCTACAAAGGAATCGTTCATTAAAAAACACAAGTTTACCTGATGATAGATGTTATTTCTTGAAACGTATGTAGTAAACATAGTGTTATTAATATATGAATGATTCCTTTTAACATTCATCCATTTAGCAAATCGCCGAGAATTAGAGTGTTTGTCTATATACGCACTGGAAAATTTGTTGCTGATTTAGCGAGATAAATGCGTCCTTATTATGTCGTTTAATATATTCGTATGTTGTACGATAGAGGAGGTAATATTTTTTCATGGTTACTTTTTTTATTTTCTGTTGAAATTATCACCAGAGAATTCTTGAACGAGGCAAATTTTAGAATTTTTACTTTAATTTTTGCTTTGTTAAAATTTTTTTCTACTGACAACTAATATCTACTACCACGTCTGCTTGTTTGTAGATAAATAAGAATTTTCCTCTAATGATATGGATATATCTCGCATTTGATTCTCATTTGAAACAGATTTTATACGTCGAATTTTTTTTGTAATTTATGAATACTAATACATTATTTATGTCATATCTCTACAAAGTTTTGGTAACAAGTGAACGGCTGCCTATTGGGGTTTTTGACATTGAAAAAGCAACAAACATCTTAATATTTTGTTTCTCATTCATTTAATTCAACCATTTCTGACAAAGAACAATCATTTGCAGTAAATGCCACAAACTACTAGATTTCGTGATAAAATTTAAACATTAAATATCCACAAGAAAAGAATAAAGAAAAATGTTGTGTTGAACAAATTTAAACAATCATACCAAGGTATCAAGAAATACTTATAATTTTGGGAATACTGATAGATAAAAATTCTGAGAATTAGGATTTTCGTTTGCATGTAATATTACAACCTAAATAACTTAGATCCCAAGTTTTATAGTTTAATGAAATTTTAGGGAGAAGAATCTCAATATGTAAAAAGTACAGTACATTTTATTTAGAAAAGTATAAATTTAGTACGTAACCATTATTGAGTACTCTGTCTATTTAAACGTGACTTCAAACAATAGCTTCTCATTATTATTTTTCATCTCTAAAATTTTATTTCAATATCTTTATTAACTTGACAAGCATTTATGTGTTCAAGGTTATTACATGTTCAGGACTAATATTAAATAAGTGAATCCTTCCATTTTATGGACTTCGTTATGCAGCCAAAACTGGAAAATTTTTTGAATTTACCATTCTTTTCTCAGCTTGTTAGTTTGCCATTCTTCAGTACCATAGATAAATATCAAAATATTTGACATAACAATGTATACAGTGACCAAAACTTACACGAAAGTTCAGTATTAATTAAAACCTCTTGTCACATGAACTTTCGTATTCTGTTGATGACAACTTAATTGTCGAAGTACGTATACAGAATATAAACGTTTATATGGTAAGGGACTTTATTTATCTTGTTTGATTAATTCAATTAACCACAGTCTCCATTAAAATTTATCTTGAAAGTACAGTAATTTGAAATGTTCAAAATATTCGACAAAGGTGTTATGAAATTAAAAATTGCGTTGCCGCCTGTATTGAGGGCATATCTCGTTGAATTTAGGCTGTAATAATAGCACGAGGTCATATTACAAAATTTTAATTTTGCTAAAATAATTACTCAATAATTTGTATTCTACAGCACTGATAACCAATAATTGTAATTATGTTCATGTTATTCTAAAACAAATCATGATTTACGGAAATTCTAAACACCTTCAGAATAGTATTCACACTGTACTTTTTTCAACATTGTTGACTGGTATTATTACTAAATAATATCTCAGAAGCATATTTTTATTTGTCCGTTAATTACGTCACATAGTTTATATAAATTTATATACGAACAATAGATTCAATATAAGAATTTACATGAACAAAAAATGTATTACAATACAGTTTTCAATGATTTATTATATTAATCATTAAAATTCAGTGTCTTATAAAAAGTGCTTTCCTAATTTTTATTTTAGTCCCTGTATAATGACTCATTGTAAATTTTAAAACATTAAATTAATGACACACCAGCACGCTGGTGTCAAGTGTCTTATCAAGAGATCAAAATTCCAAAGAGAGAAAAAATACATTTACATAAACAAATGTAACAACATCAATCAAAGAAGTATAATGAAAACGTAAGATTTAAAACAGATCTGTTATTGATAATGGACATATTGACAATTAAATCTACATTATGTCTCTTTTTCGTAATTGATGTCCTTTATGATGCCACTCGTGAAGGTAAACAAAGACTTAAAAAATCTGATGTTTGCACCTTCCGTTTACACAACAAGTGCTCTTCTAGAGGTACGTTAATCTTTTGATATATTTCGGTTTATAATGACGTGTTGGTCGGTTTCTCATAAGATATATGACCTTGATACGACGTATACGTTATTGATTTTATTTATTTTTAAAGATTTGTTTGCAGTTGACGTTGTATTATTAATAGAAAGTATACGTGTTATAACTTAAATCTTATTAAACGAAGCTTGTCCAATTTTTATTACTCAGTGGTATTCAAAATTGGCTTGAAACCTGTAATTAAAAGTTGGAACTACAGAAAATGTTAAATACTTTCATGCGTTTTTCTAGAAAAATAATTTAAAAATATCTGACGGCCTGTTAATTTAATAATAACATTAATGACAATAATACGAAGAAATAATAGTATTGCGATGTTGGCACAGACCGTTGTAAATTGATGACGACCTAATACTTGATATTTCGCCGCGCGCAGGTTGTGTAGCCGTATACGCAGACTTTTTAATATCGTTGTTGTGAAAATCAAAATGATTGTTAAGTTAAGAACTTTTCTTTGGTTAAACCTTTATATGATAATTTATGTAGAAAGGGAACTTTTTGGTTTGGATGTTGAGGAAGAACTGTTTCTAATTAACATTTTACCACAGTAAACAAATTTTCCACTACTGCAGCAATTGTAGGATGGGATAGTTGCAATTATGGTATGAACATAATAATAGGGTGGAAGTACCTGTACCGTTATAGAACAAAATCTACACTATAATAAAACAAAAAAAAACTCTCTGCTTAAGACGAAACAAATATTAACAATAATATAAGCACTGTGTTTTCTATTTATTTATGATTTTTTGCGACTGTATAATAAAGGGATTTTCAATAGGAACATAACAATTTAATCTTTTAATACGAACGCACTCTTGAACGTTTTTCATGGTCTATCAACTTCAAAACGTCAGTCGAGATTAATATTTTTATGATGGTGTTCGCGAACGAACGAGCAATGTTCGGAAATTATTAAAAATTACTACCGCAATTCTGAGTCGATGGTCGCAACTTTAAGAGCGTTTACTCCAATTTTCGGTCGTAGTAATCGTCCCACCAGACAGGCTGTGCGTGTTATAGTGAATAAATTCAAGTGAAAATGTTCGTTATTGGATGTTTCTGTACCAGTGAGACAACGCACCAGTCGTGTACAGAAAATATCGCAACAGTAAGTGCTTCAGTTCAAAATGACACAAATCAGTCGATTACACGCCATTCACAGGAATTAGGAATCTTTCAAACGACATTGTGGAGAATTTTGCGTAAAGATCTTGGCTTACAAGTTCAAATTAACTCTAGAGCTGAAGCCTCTCGATCATTTGAAGCACCGAAACAGAATATGTAATAGTGGGCAGCTAGAAACCTACATGTGCTTCAAGAAGCTCCATTACAACTACAAGAAGTGTAGCGTGGATTTCATGTCGGAGATGTGATTATTCCGTAATTTTTCGTCGATGAAAATAATCGCCATGTTACGGTCAATAGAGTTCGCTGTTGTGCCATGTTGGGGACCATTTTTGGCTAAAATTGGATGGACTTGACGTCGGTGATTTGTGTTTCCAACAAGATGGTGCCACGGGCCACATAGCTGGTCAAACAATTTATTTATTGAAGGGGAAGTTCGGTAACTGTGTATTCTCGAGAAATGGTCCAGTTGAATGGTCACTTCGCTTATGCGATTTAACGTGGTTGGATTTCTATTTATTACGTTAAGTCGTTGATTTATGACATTTATGACAAGACAACTTAGGGGAGCTCGCGACGTTCCGGCCGATATGAGTGAAAGAGTGGTGGAAGATTGGCTCCAAAGAATCGATCGCTGCGAACGTGCTCGCGGTCGTTATATGAACGAGATCGATTTCCATGTTATATGTGTACTGAACCTGGAATAAATTTCGACTCAATATCTCAATTATTCTGTGTTTTGTTTAAATACAAAATTGTTATTTCCTTATTGAAACGTCCGATATATAGACTTTTATTTTCTCTGCTCTCTTACCTCAAAGTTTTTTGTTTTGCTTTGTTATATTAGTATTTTATCTTTTCGTTTTGGTCAACAACTCATAGCCATTTTTAATATTCTATGACAGGCCTTTGGGTTAAACAATTACGTATAGCTATCCAGAACATTTTTTCTTTTACCAGTCTATCTATTTTTGCTTCCGCATCATGTCTGTTACTTATTAGTGCCCATCGGTAAAGGCAGCTATCTATCTAGTTAAATCTCAGAGTTACTCAAACTTGCAGCATACTACTAAATCTTTTAGACTTTTATCAGAATGTTTTTTTTTTCTTCTCAAACTGGTTTTTCATTTTCATTGATATTTAGGCTCATGCTTCTGTAATCACCAGTTTTGCATTTACCATCCGCGTATCCCAACCTTTGTCACTTCGGTTTGATTGATTTTACTTCTTTTAAATTATATTATTTCTTTCTGACTTGAAGTTGAACAAAACTAGAATTATTAATGTGCGTGACATTTAGTCTTGCAACTTTCAGTTTTCTTCCCAGGCTTTTTCGATATTTTCTTTTAAAAGGCTTAAATTGGGATTTGGGAATGTGTAGACAATAGATTTAAGAACACTCCAATGCGACATAATTTTATACAAAGGGCTCCGGTACAGGTTACATATTCGGTAAGGGATTAGCGACCCTGAAACTTAATACTATGAATGAAATAACTGTACATATGTACATGCATATATTGTAGGTTAGGCGTGTTTTAGAAATAAGGGTATTTATATTTCTAAAATATAATTTAATTACCAGATACTTTGTACAATACACTGAAATTTAATTATGTTAATTACCATGTTTGAATATATGCTCCACAATAGTTAATTTATCGGCGCGTTTACTATAGTTTATTTTAATTTAATTACATGGTTGTACTAGGAAATTAAATACCGTATCTGTAATATTGGTTATTACCTTTTCTTACGTGTTATTACATTTTTTCATGCTACATGCTCTTTTAAATTTTGATTCGTAATATTCGGAATATTATTGCGTTTAATATTTTTCAATACATGATTTTTATTCGAACAGAACACTACTTCAAGCATGAAATGTTTGTTTAAAAGGTAAGTGCTCATTCTTTTGCAGGTTTTCATCGCAAAGTCTAGCATATCTCCTAATAGAATAATTATATTTTGTAATGGTAACAATATCTTGTTTGCAATAGTTTCTATTGTACATACATATGTACATACATATTACAAGAAATTAATTTTAATGCTCACAAGCGTTTAAGACTAATAAAAAATAATATGACACAAAAAACAGAAATGCATTGTGTATAGTAATGTTCCGAAATTTATTGAAATTAGTCCTAAATACTTACTTTATAAAAGTAAATGATAAGTATATAGACTTATGTAAATATTAATGGTATTTATACATTACGAGCAATGTCAAATAAAACATTACATGCCATCGGGTATAATAATATGTGTATAATGATATAACATATAATATAGGATCATTCTTATTAACTTGTTCCTAGAATACAATAAACCTAAAAAAGAATAATTATCAATTAGTATAGGGTAGTTTTATGACGAATGAAAGAAAGTATCGAGGGGATATATTAATAAGGTATCAGTACGAGAAAGAATTTTTTAAAGAAATATAAACAAATTTACTTTAATATCTCTCTTCTCCTCTTACCTCTTATTCTACTTTCAAGTGTTTTATTTGTTGGAATGGTCTTTCCGTTTTTATAAATATGGCCTTAATTATCTCAATCATTGGAATTTATGTTATATCCGGTTATTTATATAGCTCCTCAAGCTCATGATTTGTTTGCATCTGCTATCTGTTTTCGATTCGTTTTCCTTCAAATATATTTTCTGATGCTTCTCTAATCCAAACTTTCAACATTTTATTTATTGTTATTCTCACCGTCCATATTTTATAGCCAAATACTGCTATTGTTCTTATAACTGTTTTGCATTTTCTCAGTTATTGCTCAGCTATGCAATAATTTCTTTATAGAGTGAATAATTCTATTTCTTGCCATTGATTTTTCTTGTATTTATTCTTTCACACTATGTTCCTTACTAAACACTATTTCCATATATGTGAAAGTTTCCGCTTTTTCAACATATATATTGCCCCTCTTCCTGTTGATATCTACAAATAACCATTTGTCGTATACTTCTCTCTTGTTCATGTTATATATTGTATTACGTTCTGTCCTGATTTTCTTTAAATTCGTAATGATATGATAATTTCTCCAACCTTGCCTGTACCGTCTGTAGTTCTACCGTCCTTCTTGCAATGATTATCATTCGCAAATGCTAAATATCAATGTTGTGTATGGCATATCGGACCAGACCTATCAATATCGGTTTGTCCGATAACTTCCTCTAATATAAGATTGAACGATATGGGTGATAGTGGATTGTCCCATATTCTCTTTAACTAAGAAGTTCTCCGATAAATTTCTTTCTATCTAAACGCTGTTTTCAGTTCTTTGCAGAGTAAAATATATCACGCTGATTATCTTACGATTGATATCTAACCTATTTAGTGCACTATACAACTGACATCTCCTTTCTTCGACAAAACTACTATCGTATCTTTCCCATATTTGTAGTTTTATGCCTGTTTTCAATAATATAATGTGGAATATTAAAGTGAATAGAAAATATCACACACATTTACTTTCTGAATAGTATTCCAGTCTTCTAGATAGTGCAACTTATTCTTCATTCCGAAGTATTGGACGTGCTTATACTTCTAAAACATATGCTATTGACCATAATGGAAAACATAACTTTACTAATATATAATATATTTAGATTTAGGAATCTGATGATGTTTCAATACAGTGAAACTATTCCTATTTGTTTTTCTGTCAAAATATCTAAACTGGATACTTTGAAATGCTTTAAAAAGTTTTCTTGAAGATGGTGAAGAATATTGTTTCTATTGGGTTGGCAACTAAGTACTTTCGGTTTTTACTGATAACAAGCGTTGCTTTATTTTTTGTATAACGTATGTTAGTGCTGTACTTTACCGTTTGTCGCGCGATACTAGTCACATTGACGTAACTTCAGAAGAAAGTAGTACATGATTTTTATTAAAGCTATTAGTTGTGGGTTAATTTTAAATGGAGTGCAGAAACGAACATTTTCGACATATTTTACTATTTTATTTCCGTAAAGGAAAGAAAGCTGCTGCGGCTCACAAAAAGATATGTGAAGTTTATGGTGCTAATTGCTTAACGTGTCAGAATTGGAATAAAAAATTCCTTTCTGGAGATTTTTCCCTCAAAGATGAGCAACGTTCTGGTCGGCCTACTGAAGTTGATGATGACCAAATCAAAGTCATAATTGAAGAGGATCGTCATATAACTGTTCGAGAAGTTGCATGTATCGCACACAATAATTGAAAAACATTTAAAATGTCTTGGGCTAGTTAAGAAGCTTGATATTTGGGTATCTCACAAATTGAAAGAAATTCATTTAACACAAACTTTTGCGATATGCACCTTAGACTAAATTAAACCGACCCTTTCTTAAAAAGAATCATCACTGGTGATGAAAAATGGGTTCTGTACAGTAACATAGTTCGAAAACGATCATGGAGCAAACACGATAAACCAGCTCAAACCACATCGAAAGCTGAATTGCATCCAAAAAAGATCATGCTGTCAGTTTGGTGGGATTACAAAGGTGTTGTGCTTTTTGAGCTGCTTCCGAGGAACCAAACGATCATCAATTCTGATGTTTACTGTCAACAATTAATAAAACTGGATGAAGCAATCAAAGAAAAAACGGCCAGAATTGTCAAATCGGAAAGGTGTAGTTTTCCACCAAGATAATGCAAGGTCTCGCACATCTTTGGCAACACGTGGGAAACTATTGGAGCTTGGGTGGGAAGTGATGCCACATTCCCCATACAGCCCTGATCTAGCACCATCTGATTACCATTTATTTCGAAGTTTGCAGAATTCTTTGAATGGTAAAACTTTCACAAATGACGATGACCTTCACTCGCACCTGGTTCAGTTTTTTGCTGATAAGGACCAGAAATTTTATGAGCACGGAATCATGCAGCTGAAAGAAAGATAGCAAAAGGTCATTGAGCAAAATGGAAAATATATAATTGATTAAAAACTATTCTTTGTTTAAAAAAAAGTGTTTTATTTGATACTACAAAACCGAAAGTACTTAGTTGCCAACCCAATATATTCTCTCAAATAGCAAATAATGTCAACATTTTTGTTAATTTTTATAAAAGAATTACAAGTAAAAGCAGAAAATATTATAATTTATGACGAGTACGATCTATAATATACTTCAGAAATATACTATCTTACCTTCAATTTTTGTAGTATATAAATTTGTTAATGATAATTATAAACGTGTATCAAAAAACTAACTTTAATTTATTAGTTCGAAATAGTACTTAGTTTAACATAAATGCGGTATTTTAAAATTAGTTGATAATACAATATTAATACACAAATAATATAGTGAAACTTCAGGTTATTGATTTTACTGTCGTGCAGAAGCTTAAATATGTATAATCAATATAAATGTTTATGGAGAGTTGAATGAACGTAGCATGAGAAATGAATATAACTTATCACAACGTTTTATGTTCGGAAAATATTCATTTTCATAATTTATATTCACATAAAACACGCGTTATATGACGAAAGAAAGATTTCTTTTTACAATTCATTCATTAGTACAACACAGGTTACGGAATATATCCAGAAACAAATTAAAATTGTTCGCCGAATGTACTAAACGTGCTTTTAAAAGTAAATTGGTCGTAGGTAATATCGATAAATGTGGTAGTCGGAAGCTAAGAAAAAAAATCAATCAATCGAGTCAATCTTGTTCGTTACCAAATTTTGTAAAAAGTTTTCACTGATAATCTGTCTTCTTTTAGTTAATGAATCAAACCCATGTCGCTCTAATAATAGAGCATAATCTAGTTATGGATAGGATAAAGTTCATCAATCTTAAACGACAAGAACTTCAGAAATTACAGCGCGTTCCAACTTATTAGACACTAATGCATATAAAGAGCTTCAAGCGAAGCTATGTTGCTAAAATTTTTACAAGTCCGAATAATAAATCCTATGGTTCGAAATGCAGAATGGACAACAGTAGAATTATGATACGAAAACCTAAGCTCTTCACCAAGAACGATACCTTTTTTAATAACTTTGCTAACGTATTATCATAGGTAATTGCTACTGTCGTTGTCCTCAGTCTTGTTGAATACGTGATAATTCAACGAGACTAACTCCTGCTTGGTCAGAAAAGACGATCGATTATCATAAATGTATTCACAATTCCACTTGTAATCGTTTTTCTACAATTTTAGGAGGTCTGTTATTTGTAAAAATTTGACATCGCGTTTTTAGGAAACTAACTTTTTGCTGCAACACATTTCATAAAACACAAAATGTTGAACGACTTGAAGTCAAACTTGATACATAAGTGAAAAAGTATTGTCACTGTCAAACGCTATTAAACAATGCCCAAGTTGCTGTTTCTATCATGGCTTGGTAGATTTTTTTAATTCCCCTCGTAGAAAGAACAATACGGGAAAATATATTCTGTCGAATATCTCGAGTTTTGATGATGTTGATTATGCACATATCTAATGTATGTATGCATGTATCTTTTGAATTTATTTCCAACACGTTAATTTGTTTAACAATTTAAATATTATCGCTGTATTACGACATAATATATAACATATTATCCCATACATAACCTCTTATTCTCGTAATAAGTTGAATAGGTAGATAAGTATATCAAATAACTTCTTGAACATAAGTTACTTGATTATGCATTATGCTGTTGAAAAGTTTTGATATACAAAAATTTGTTGTTATATAAAAAGTTTTAATAGGCGAGAGAGTTAGAAGAAACTCTGGTTCATCATCGGGCTGTGTTGTGATTTAAATATTTTGCAGTAGCATATTGATACCACTAACGTGATTATGAATAGAGGTATGCAATGCATATATACGCCTCAATAGTTTGTTTAGTCCCAAATACGTGCGCCTAAATGAAACCTCAGATAATTTTCGGAAGATGAGAGAGGTGAAACCGAAACACAAAGTACTTACAGTTGTAAATGTTATTTGTGATTTTATGTTACTATTTTTCACTTTTATTCAAAGATGATATGTTAAATAATATGTCATAAGTTTTGTAAATCTCCTCCGTATGACTAATTTAGCCTAATTTAGGCATCGCAAGGCAGTGAAATTGTAGCTTTTCAATACAAGAGAGAAGTTTATAATAGTCAGAAAGGTACGACACAATTTGGAACAATATTTGATTTATTATTGTTTTAAAGAGCTGTTATTTAAAACACATCAAAGCTAATAGCGACAGTTATAAGAAATGGAAGCTTTGTCAGTTCCACAGATAATTAATTTATTGAAAAATTGAAAATTTTTAAAAAATGAAATCAATTGTTCAACTGCAACAGTGACGCGATTAAACTTACCAAAAACTAGTCTATCACAAATACTTAAGAAAATAAGCAAAAAGTAAAAAATTAACTTATCAAGTCAAACGAAACCTAATTGAATTCTGCCATGAATTTCTATTCCTTAGAAATGCTTATCCGTGGTTGGAGCATCTCTTGTTCCTAAGTGATGAAACTCGTATTTATTTGCTAGTGTTCGAGTGGATATGAATTTTTTTGCAGTACATTATAGTCGTCCAAAGTCATAACCTTGTGTGCAGTATTGTCATCAAGGATATTGAACAGACGATGATAATAGTAATATTGGAAACATATTGCTTAATGCTTCGGTCATTTATCTTTCCATTAATCGATGAAGGGAGAAATAAGTGCTGGTTTCAACGATATAGTCGCTCTGCTAGAATTCTAATGGAAATCTTATAAGAGGTATTTTCTAATCTTCTAGCTCCTTTAAATGGTAATTTGAATCGGTTGTCAAGGTTGCCTGATTTTGTAAAAGGGTATTAAGGTTATGCTGCGAAAGCAAGAAATATTATTGAATTTTTTTAGCTTAAATCTATCTATAATGTGTCTTTTTAATTATGGAAACAATAAGTAAATTTTTTGGTATTCTGACTTTGATAGGTAGGAAATATTTCCAGCGAGATATTTCTTCTCCTTAATATATCATAGTTATTAGAAATTATATATGACACCTAATCAAGAATAGAATATGTATATAGAATAGAATAGATTGATTAATGAGTATAAGTATTAGAAGAGAGATGGAAACTGTACCTCAATAATCGTGTTAAAATTTATAAAGCATTTTTAATTTTTTATCATTGCCTTTTACGAAACAAGTAATATTATTTAAAACCAAATCGGTTATAATAATAATAAATATACTTCATTGGCTAACATGCAAAGCCAATTACAGGCCAGGCGTACATATAGCATATACGAAAAATAAAATAATCCTTAAATAAAGCAATATAAATAGTATGCAGCAGGTAGAAAATAAACAATACATCTGAAATACATCAATCAATAAATTAAATGAAGTTGTTGAAAATAATGAATGTTACTTGAGACAGACAATATTTCATAAATAATACACCCTGTATGGTGTAATAATATTTAAGAGAGTGTTTACGTGTGAGTAAATAATATTTATTATTAAATAGTTATTTAGTAATTAAAATGTAAAATCCTTTTTGGCCAATCCTGTATAAGGTGAATTAATAATAAGTAGATTCATACTTGTCCAAACAAAAGAAAAAGTAGGAGAATGCATTTTTTTAACAAAGAATGTACAATTGAATAAATATATACTTATTGAACAGAACCTCAATTTGAAGATATTTATTTTAGAAGTTATTTTGCGTCTTTATGCATACGTATGATATGCAAATTCATAATGTAGACATTAATGCATGTAAGGTGTTTGTAGGTAAATCCGTGTTGCGTTATTTTAAAAGGAGAAACAGATCATAAAGAATGCGAATTCAAATTGAATGATTGGTCTGGCCACATGAATTAAGTTGAAAGGAAGTGAGCTTTTGTATAACCTAGGAAATCGATCGCAAAGTATTTCAAACATATACATACTTAAGAATCTAAGTAGTTTCAAAAATTTATCATTGTAACACTTATCTTTCATCATACTATGACTTAATTAGCTGTATGAATATTGAGATGAAAGTTTTACTTAAAGCTCCGTTCTCTTATCTTGTGTTTAAGAGGTAGCTTAAGAAATCATTTCTGCTTTTTATCATCATTGGCTAACTTTATATCGTTCATTGACAAAAGGAGATATTTCTGCATTTTGAAGAAAATAATTATTGAATAAAATTGACGAAATGATTTTCTTCAAAACGAGCTTCAACAATCTTCCGTCAATCAATATATAATCATATATATAATATCAGAAATCTTTCCAATAGAACTAGTAATTTTTGTTAATGAATGCTTAAATTAATATTTACATATCAGGCCAATTTATTTTTAGAAAAAAATTTACATTTGCTTTTACATTATGATTCATCCGTTACTTATGAATTAATTATGTTCTCTAGTTAATGATTCAAATGTATTCTGGAAAATATTTTAGAAAAAAAATAACAAATTTTTATAAATATTGTATTATACATATTACGTCAAAACTTGTTACCACATAAGTAACAACTGCTGGTCGACGTCATCCTACGTCAACTTAATATAAGAGCCGACATACGAAACGGATAAAAGCGAAGGAAAGTGAAAACCCGGTGAACGTACATCACTAAGGAAGATGACAGAAAAGAAAAAAAGAGACAACTCACACGTAAACACTCTCTTATACAGTCGTATACACAAAACACACACGCACACATTTAAAACAGGATAAATCACGACGAAGCTCAGTAGGCCGTGTACACAGCCGCCTGCCCTATTATGCAAAATAATATTTAAAAATGATAGATGTATGTCATTATCACCTACACTTTGTTGCGATAATGAGATATGGGGTGGGGGTGATTACCTGTGATTGGCTGGAAGGCCCAGGTACGAGGCGGGAAACAGAATACGACGTCCGCAGACAGTAGAACATTTCACTGACCAAGTATCGGTCCATCTAGGTACCTACCTTACATTCATGCGGTCTGAAAATTTACGTCGATAGATATCAATGAAGGTTGGCACGTAAACCGGCAGAATTTTTATATGAAAAATTTTGAAATACGAAACAAATTCGCTTAGATTTCGAACTTTTTAATAGCAGTTCGTCCACAATAGATTTTTGTTTTAATTGCAATAAACTGAATTAGCAAGCTTTATCGGAAAATGGAAATACGATAGTATACGATATTTCAGGAGCTTAAATCGTCCTGAACTTTATAACATGCAGAAACAGGTGCGTTTTTCTATAATATGCGGAACAGTTGGCGTTATTAGTTCATTCGAATAGTGTTTTAAAATATTATGGCGATATTCTCACGTGGAAAGTGTGATATTTTGTGATGCTGAAAGGTGACGATAATGCTTGTTATAGGCTGAAATTACAGCATGCGTTTAGGCGGCCTCAAACTTAGGCTCGTCTTCACACTGTGTGTGTTGTGGTACATGATCGATGCATTCAGGTGAATATCATTTAGATTTAAGATTAGTTTTTGCCGTTAACACTTTGTTTATCAAGAAAATAATATGTCATAATTTAGAACCGAAGCATTTACGACTTATGCACGTTGTGTACGTATGATAATAATGTTTGCATTAGACTTACTGTGTTTTTATTATTTAAATGGATGTTTATTATTTCAAGGAAACTTCCGCACATAAATCCTATTGGAATTAATCTAGAAACAAAATACTTAATGGTGGGTATATATACATACATACGAGGTAGAAAATTATATAATTTATTTGTAATATGTACATAATAATTTTATATAATGAAAATATAACTTTCATAATGACTAGTGTTTACATATTTTATAATAATATAGTAGAGTTTCGTTATAGTTGTACATACTTTTTTAAAGTTTTCACCAACGCGTACTACTTGTAAGAGCGTTAAAAATAAATTTAAATAATACTCCTATGTATAGAAAGCATATAAGTAGGTAGGCTAGTACTTAGAAATCGAATAATTAATGTTTTCTATGAAAAATTTCTTATTATACCTTTAAAGAACGCACCATTTCTTTCCTTCATAACTCCGGACAAATAACAATGAAATAAATTATTAAGTAGTTGTCTTAAATTAAATTATTTAAATGTTTTATCGCATAACTATGAATATATGAACAACACGTTGCCTTCTAAATTGTGATTAATAAAAGAATTAGATAAGTTATAATAATATTATTATTCTGTAAACATTCATAGTTCTTAAAACGTTATGGAGATTTGGCTTTTTTTTTTAGTTTTTTTAAATTAATTTCTAATAAAACTTTTAAGAAATTCGTTTTTTTTTGAACCGTTTCGTTTTGTTATCTTTTATCTATATAACGTTTGAAATAAGCGGAAACTGTGTCTAATAAAGCAGATATTCTATTCGAATCACAAATACCGTGAAGCGTATAAATGGCTTTTCAAAGAAGTTTGCTGTTCGGGATATTCTTATATTAATTTTTTTGTGATTGCTTCATATATATATATATATATATATATAAATAAATATAAAATAATATAATATAAATTAAATGTCAATATATATATTGACATTTAATTTATATTGAAAAATTATCATATTTTGCTCTTAAATTATTGTGTAGTTAAAAAAAATCGATGCGAATATTCGCGGTAGTGAAGACCTTTCCAAAATCATTTACGCTTTAGATTATCTACAATTCGGATAGAATATCATATCCTTCTATATATATATATATTACCAAAACTGTGGAGATTTAGAAGGATGTGCTATTCTATCCGAATTATAGATAATCTAAAGCGTAAATGGTTTTGCAAAGGGCCTCACTAGTGCGAATATTCTCATCGATTTTTTTTAAGTACACAATAATTTAAAAGAAAAATATAATAATTTTGCAATATAAATTAAATATCAAAACAGATAAAGTACTCTAACTACTTTTTCAATTTAATCACTGAAGGTTGATATGTAACCCCTTTCCGCATTGACTTTTGTATTATGTATACGTATTTCGGCAACTAAATTGTCATCATCAGCAGATAATTAAACAGTGTCGCACCTGGAAAACTACGGCAAAATACGCACACTGTGCGTTTTGTCTTTCGGAGGTATGGTTCATGTGCGGAATTTTTTTCGTTACCTTAGTTTTTCAGGTGCGACACTGTATAATTATCTGCTGATGATGACAACTTAGTTGTCGAAATACGTATACGGAATACAAAAATCAATGTGGAAAGGGGTTATATATCAACGTTCAGTGATTAAGTTAATCAACCACAGGCTCCATCAAAATTACCTACTTTTTCAATTATAAATTGTTGTATTTACGTCTTGTCTTCTTAATTATTTTTGTATACTTGTGTGTTGTTGTTGTTGTGTGCGAACATTATTCTTACATAATGAAGTAGTAATAAATCATTTCTTACTTTTTCACATAAATTTCCTAGTGAAAAACCTGTTTCGTATTTATAAACAAAAGTACAATAGGGACACAATTTAGTGCGTTAAGTTTTCACTATCTTGAGGTTGAAAAGAAATGACGAAAGCGATCATATATGTACATACACATAGGCATATATGTACTTATATAGAGGGGAAGAGAGAGAGAAAGATGCATATACATTTACTCCTTAAGCAAAAGTATTGATAGATGACGTAACAGCGCACAAGAAATTTATTAAAAAATTTATTTCTATTAAAAATTTTAAAATAAAATTTGACAATTTTCCAACATAAATTGAATATCAAGTTATTTAATTTATATAGAAGTAAATTAAAACTTTCTTGTTAGTTAAGATACTCTATACTATGAATTGCTTTTTTAATTATAAATTAATGTACTTACTTCTTGCCTTTTTATTTATTAATGTATTACATATTATTTTACTACATGTTGCATTACACGTATAGAGTAAAATAGTATTAAATCATAACTTACTTTTTCACTTAACGTTTTCGAGTGAAAAGTCTTTTTGTACATATAAACAAAAGTACAATAGAAGCACAATTTAGTGCATTAAGTTTTCACTATTTTGAGGCTGAAAAAAGACGGAAGTCCTCATATAGATATTATTTTGTAATCGGAAATATTTACTTTTATATAAACTTAATAATGAATAAATGCGCAAACATGAAAATATTGATGTACATCGTAATAGTACATTATAAATTCATTTAAAAAGGTTTTTGTATTGTACATATTGTATATTGATTTTGTTAGAATTAAAAAGAATTATGTTTGTAATTATGGGTGCCTCTTGGTTGGCTTAATATTTAATACTTTTTGTCATAAGTTGAGTAATGCAAAGCAAGGTAGAATAGGCAATTTCCATTGAATTACTTCGTTTAACGATATTGGGGTCCTAATCATTTCAAATAAATTTGTTCTCTGCTGTACTTAATATATAATCTTATATAATAATTTCAGAGATCGAATCGAATTTAATGATCTTTTTATTTTATATTATCCAACATAATATCCTTGTTCTGTTTTGTTTTTATCTGTTCCCTCATATATAAGCTAAAATTGAAATTCTAATTTAATTAATTACATTTTTCTACATTTTACGATTCTATTCATATTTGGTTCAACATGTTTCATCACTCAGTAATTTTAATCTTAATTTGTTCAATGGTATATCTTCTTCCTGTGTTTTTCAGTTAGAAGGCCAATATTTTGTTATGATTGTTGAAATTGCTCCAACTTTGACAAAGCATAACTTAAATACGAACTTCATAATGAGAAAGTAATGTCGATATCTTTGTTAGCTGATATGTTAACAAGCTTCTCCGATGAAAGAGCTTGGTTATTCTTATGGCGTTCTCATTCAAAGAGAAGTTAGATAACTGCCATATACAATATATTACGCTAATCAAAATGTTATCTCTATTTATTTCGTCTTCCTGTGGATGACTATTTTACTGTTCAAATTTCATTATCTAAATATCAAGGAACATTAAATAAAATATATATAAATTTTGCTCTTACATCTGAAACAAATAGATAATGAAACTGATTTTTAAATATTTGTGTTGCTATCCATGATAATAATAAGCAAAACACTTAAAATTTAGAAACGTCTAGGATTTTTGGACTTACATGTCATTAAAAGCTTCAGTTTATAACTTTTTTTGCATTCGCGTATAATAAGAATGTAATTTTTTGGTTTAAATTTTTCAGCATGGAACTATTTTTTATGCTATGTATTTGATTTGACAACACGCAAACTCTTCAATTTTTTTTGTTTAAATAAGTCTATTAATTCTGGCTGAGATGATAATATTTCGCCAGACACTGTTAAAAGTTACATAACGAAACTTTACTTAAATCTACCCAATTATCCATTACTTGTACTAAAATTCATCCAAATTTCATCGAATTTTCTCCTGCTGATATAAGCATAAGCCCGTGTGCTGAAGAATATTTTTCTCATAGCTCACGAAATCACTCATATATGGCTTCTGTTTCTGGAAATACAGATATCATTACAGATTTAATGTTCTCTTGACCTGCAAATGTTTTTTAACCCTTTTAGAGATTACGTGTTTTTTCTCTTTATTACACATACGTGGGCAAGGTGAAAAGTTCTCGGCCTGACACAGAGATGGCGTTACAATTAACAGAAATTTATATTTCCTGCGTGGCCGTATGTGTCTATAGTTCATATGAAAACTTTCAACTTCTTCTCTCAAGTAGTTTGTTTGCAAGAATTTTTGTAGTAGACGTCGGGTGTGTTATTTTTTAAATGGATAAACTTGAATATCGTGCTGTTATAAAATTCTTTGTTTTGGATGGTTTAACCCCTATATCAACCGTTAAAAACTGGGCAGCTGAATTTAAACGTGGTCGTACGTCCCTCGAAGATGACCCACGTGAAGGACGGTCAAAAACCGCAACCACACCAGAAATCATCGAAAACTACATGATATTGTGTTGGTCGATAGGCGAGTGAAAGTGAGTGAGATAGCTGAGACTGTGGGGATATCGGAAGAAAGGATGCGAAACATTCTGCACAAAGAATTAGAGATGAGAAAGCTTTGCGCAAGATGGGTGCCGCAATTTGCTGAATGTCGATCAAAAGCAAATGCGCAAACGATTTTCGGAGTATTCTTATGATTTAACAAGAATCCGACCGATTTTGTGCGGCGATTTGTCTCCATGGATGAGACATTGGTCCACCACTATGCGCCAAAAACGAAACAGCAGTCCATGCAGTGGGCGGAAGCCGGTGGTTCAGCGCCAAAGAAAGCGACGTCGATCGCATCCGCCGGAAAAGTCATGGCCAGTGTGTTTTGGGATGCAAAAGGAATCTTGTTAATTGATTACGTTGAAAAGAATAATTACAGGCGCATATTACTCTAACCTTCTTGACCAGCTGGATGCCAAAATTCGCGAGAAGAGGCCTGGTTTGAAGAAGAAAAAAAGTTTTTCATTAAGACAACGCACCCGCACACGAGGGTGCGTTGGCGATGGGAAAATTGCGGGATTTGGGGTACGATTTGCTCGGCCATCCTCCCTATTCTCCAGATTTAATACCCTCTATTACCAAATCCAACGAAGAAGTTGAAAGGACCGTAGAAGAATATTTTGACAGCCTTCCAGACTCTCACTTCCGGGTAGATGTTAGAAAAACGCTGGACCAACTGTGTGGAACTCAAGGGAGATTATGTAGAAAAATAAAATCATTTTTTAAATTTAAATCGCAGTCTTTCATTGTCAGGCCGAGAACTTTTCACCTTGCCCACGTATAGTAGATTTTACCACTCCATATTTTTTTAGATAATTTAGTAAGGTGCTGTTTCCTTTTCTTAGACACTCTACTCTTATTAAACCCTCTTTCATATATTTCCATAAGATAGAAGAGTCGATATTAACAGATAGCTTACTGTAACCAGTTTTACCATTCTTACTTTAAACTGAAAGTTTGAAGAGCACCACAAATGCCATTTGTTAATCGCTGTTTATACACTGTACCGAGTATACATAAGTCCCGATATTGGGGGTGCCTTTTTAGGGTGCTGTTTATTATATTGGAGTTTTTCAATGGTCGTTATATTATGACGTAATGACTGTTAACAAAAGCGGGTGGTTCATTGGCGCCAGAGTTCGATTTTACTGAATTTTTTAATGTTTTTATTTGTGTTTTAACTGTCCAAATTTTGTTATACGGTTGTTACTTGCAAATTATAAATACTGTCTATATTCGTACAAACCAAAGCTGTGTTTCATTTTTATTGATTTAGTAATATAATATCTTTGCTTTCTAGTTGATATGCAGTAGTATTATAATTACTTTAATCTGCTGGTGTTATTTGTTCGACATAGAAATGTATTTTTTGCATATTGTTTGATCTAGTATAAGAAACCCAGAACTACTATATATACATATACATACACCCACACACACATATATATATATATATATATATATATATATATAGTTTCTTTCCCGAAGAAAAAAACTCAAAAATACATTTTTATATTATATTATCATGAGTTTTTATTGTTGGCCTAAATATCCCCTACAAAATTTTGAAATATATGTTATTATGTCCATATTATTCGTATTTGCATTGATTGAAATCGTATACTAGAAGTATCTAGTCAAATATGTGTTAAAGAAATATAGAAATACTCAAAAAGCTTTGTTTACATTTTCGATGATTTAGTAACATAATATATCTGTTTTAGTGCTGTGCATTCATGTAATATTATCCTTGTAGTTACTCTAATCTACTGATGTAGTTTGAAGAATAGCTAAAAATCATTCAGGTGTATAAACCGATTACAAATCATTTTTTATATTTGATTAACAATTTTAAATAATCTAAGAAACATTTCCTTTTACTATCTCTCAACGTTCCAGAAACCAATATTATTTATTCCGAATTTATTCTCATTTCTTTGTGTGTTAAAGTTTTACCTACTAATTCTAGGACCAGTTTTAGTTTTCAATTTATTTACATGTTTGTTATATAATGAATAACCACAATCGAGTGTTCGAATTACAGGTTTTTTCGTTTGCCTTCTTCATATATTTCAATATAAATATGGATGCAAGGTAATAATTCTTAAATAACTAAAATGTTTGCAAATTAAAACTTAGCCTTAAAATCATTGATATTTAAATAACTAACAATATACTATAATTAATTATTAATTCTTTTATATACACCGCTTGTTAAACAGTTAACCGTAATTTTAGTTAAAATATACAGGTGATGCAGCTCTGACAGAGAGATGCGCAAATGGAGAAAAGAGAAGTTAGGTTAGAGAAAGATCGATAATGTGTATACGAGCAGATACAGATCACGGCGTAAAATAAGGGTACTTCTGAGAGACGAATCATTAAATTACTGTTAATACCTACCAATATTTATTTCATTGACTGCTTCTCTAGCTAGAAATGTTTTAACTACTTCCTATTAAAAATATTTGTAAATATAGAGACATTGGATATATAAATTAGTTTCTTATTTATTATGAAAAGTTTTTACTACATAATGTACATATAGTCAGTTACGAAAGTGTTCGCATACTCCATGAATGTTGAGTATCATCAAATGTGAACATCCGGCTACGATAAGGCATATTTACTTCCATTTAAAAACGTTAAAAAACTCTAAAAATCTCTAATAACAATATGAAAACTGTTACAATTTACAACTAGAAGAGAATTTGCTAAATATTCACACATTTCATTTTTATAAGATATTTTTCTATTACAAGCCAAAAGTTTAGAACTAATTCGATAAATTCTCTTCATAATATCACGTATTTTTGAAAAATGAGCATTTGATGTTTTTACACAAATGAATTGTAAACGTAGACATATACATATGTATGTCTGACTTAACAACACTAACTAAAGAAGGAAAAAAACCCCTAGGCCGAATAGCTAAATTTTTCAACAAAGCGTGTTTTGCAGGGCAGATTGAAAAAATATTCAAAATATCCCAAACTGTTAAATTGTACTGAGAAATAGAAATCCAAAGATTATAAATAAGCGCAATTAAAGAACTATTACAAGTGCAATGGGTAAAATTTCATGGATTGAGGATAACCGTGCAGATGGAATTTGATACTATATGATCCATTCTGAAATTCCAATTTTCGATGACGCGTTCAGGCATTTCAAGTGCGAGTTCCAATTGCTCAATAATAGCTGGCTTATCCACGCAGAATTTGGACTTTACGTGGCCCCAAAGGAAAAAGTTTAAAGGTGTGACATCACACGAACTAAGCGGCCATTGCACAGGTTCATTATGTGAAATTAAATGTGCACAGAATTGTTCTCGCAATAAAGCAATGCTTTTACGGACTGTGTGGCAAATAAAGCAGTCTTGCTAGAAACAAGTGTCATTGAGATCACGGGCTTCAATTTGGGGCAGCAAATAGTCCGTTATCATGGTGCGATAACGGACGTCATTCATAGTTACGTTACGGCTGTCTTCATTTTTGAAGAAATATGGATCGATGATTTTACTTGGCTATAAACCACACCAAACTATGCTTTTGTGAGGATGTAATGGTAGCTCTTGAAGGTCTTCGAGTTGCTCTTCATTCCAAATACGGCAATTGTGCTTATCGACGTAGCCATTAAGCTAGAAATGGCCCTCTACGCTGAATAAAATTTTGATCGATAATAGTGGATCTTCTTTAAGCTTTCCAAGAGACGAAAGATTGAAACGGTGACGATTCGAAAGGTCGGCCGCTCTCAATTTTTGAATGAGTTGAATTTTGTATGCTTTTAAATCAAGATCCTTACGTAAAATGCGCCAAGTTGTGACATACGACAAGCTAAGCTTTCGAGATCTACGTCGAATCGATTCTTAACAGTCATCGCATTCGCCCCCATCTACCATCTGTTTATTGTCTATACTACGTGGTAGATGTGGTTTATTTGGTAGCGTATCATCCGACAATAAAAATTGCGTTTCAAAGTTCGCGATGGTATAGCGAATTGTGTATTCGGCACGCCGATTATATAGACCATAAGTTGCTTTAAACGCACGAAAAATGCCACATAATACTTATATATAAGAGCGTGAAAGTTTGACACGACTCACGCTTTGTCTGTCAAAAAATCGCTATTGAAAAAAGTCCATCATGATAAATGACCCAACAAAACCAGTTTATCTTACTTACCGAGATACAAAATGCATTGTCCTCAGAGTCTTCATGTTTCTACAGGAATACAAGAAACGTGAATTGTAATGTAGCAGTTTTTTTTGTTTTTTCATAGGAAGTTTGCAGATTTATTTACTACTTTAAAATTTCTTTACTGGTGTTGAAGTTAGTTCTTCATATTTGAGCTTTCCGTTTTTCTCTACTTTTTTTTGGTAGAAGGTTTACTATTTTGCTTACTTCTTCAACTCTTGTAAAGGATCATCAAAAACGTCGAGGTTTGGACTAGTCGAATTTGAGTATTTTGATGTGAACAAGTAATCTGGTTCTCGTTGCTACTTTGCTCAGTGTGAATTTTCTGTTGTGAAATCAATATTACTGAAAACGTCAAAATTATAGTCGACTATTTGAGTCTTCTTAAATCCTTCGAAAGCATTTTGAGGGGTAGCTATTTGAAAATATGCAGAGCTAAAAATTTATCATATTTCATGGAAAGTTACGTAGGGACATAAGGGCGTTTTTTTTCTAATTTATATGTAGTTCTTTCAAACTAAGTCTCCAGTAGTGCGTATACGGTCACAACAAATGATGCATTTTATGAGTACTGTGAGGTGATTCCGATAGTAGTACAACATAATTTAAGGAGGTATAATCCAGTACATTCAGAGATTGGTGAAACATCTGTTTGTTGAGGATTAGTAAACATATTTGGTTTACAGTAGGTCTTCTAGATACAAAAAATATTTCATCTATCCCAAAAATGTTTCATTATTTGTTCAACAATTGTTACTAACAAAGTTGATAGTACTTGGTAGTGGTGCTTCTAGAGTTTTTTTTCCATAAAAGAATTTAAGTAAGAAGTATAAATTTTCCTGGTTCGTGGCACATGTCATTTTCCTTTCGAAGATAATGCTTACTCTGTTCTACTTTACACAAATGGCTTTTAAATTGTTAAAAGTAATTCTATTTGAAGCTTATTGAAGCTACATACACGAGCAATACTAGTTAGTTCTGACGTATGAAGATTTATATCTGAGTTTAATATCGTGAAGTTATAATACCACTGCTCACCATGTTTGCCATTTCGGAGCTCTGTTTCAAGCTATTTTTACGTACAAACTCAAATGCTAGAGTGCAAAGGCATTGAGAAGTTTTTGTGCGTTTCGCTAATCAAATTTTCATTTCACTCGAAAATACTGACTTAAAACGACCTAGGCATTTAGTAAGTCTCTTTTATGAAGTGTTTCCGCAATGTTGGATACGGAATACCATAATTTGTTGCAGCGCCGTGGATGGAGTTTTGCTTCTTTCGAATTGCATCTATTGCTCAAGTCATAGCATCTTCTAATCATCCTTAACTTCCCCATTAGACTTGTAAGTAAAACCCATCTAGGGAAAAAGATCCCATTTACAACTTAAAATCGTTTAAAAGGAATCATCACGCCAAAGTAATTAGCAGTTGCTATTGTCTGGTTCGTCTTAGAATGTTAACAGATACATTTTCCTACGTCTAATTTAACTATCTCGTTATATTTGATGTTATACATACATAGTAATGTAATAACTTTGAACTTCCCCATCAGACTTGTAAGTAAAACCCATCTAGGGAAAAGAATTAGCACTTGCTATTGTCTGATTCGTCTTAGAATGTTAACAGATACATTTTCTTGCGTCTAATTTAACTATCTCGTTATATTTGATGTTATACATACATAGTAATGTAATAACTTTGAACTTCCCCATCAGACTTGTAAGTAAAACCCATCTAGGGAAAAGAATTAGCACTTGCTATTGTCTGATTCTTTGAATAAAATACATTTTCTTGCGTCTAATTTAACTATCTCGTTATATTTGATGTTATACATACATAGTAATGTAATAACTTTGAATAAAAAACAAATTAAGTAACGCATTTTATTTTATTACAAAAGCAATTCAGGTTAAATTAGGTATAAACAAGTATTCTAAATTACTGTTTTTCGTTTTATTTACTTGCAATTAAACAAAATCGATTTACCGTTGATTGTATTTGTTTAAATGTTTACTGAACATATGAACTATATTATGCAGAAATTGAAAATATGCAGGAAATTACATATTCAGAATTAAAGCTGTGTTTCTTTTTGTTCACGTCTTTCTCGTTGTCCGAGTCTCCCCTGTTATTACAAATTCCATGAAATTTATTTTTGAAGGAAATAAATATTTCTTTAATATGATTTAATACGATTCAATATAACTCTAAAATAAGTAATACACAACACTTACAAAATTAATAAATAATTACATCGTAACTAAAGAATATTACTATCAGTCTAATAAATTAGTATACTGCGAATGCTTAAGCAAATTTTTCAAAGACTATGATTAATTGGATTAAACCGTATTTTTTATAGGTATTTCGATGACTAAGTTGTCATCATCGGCAGAAATTACTAATAGTATCATACCTGGATCCATAGAAGGGCTCTAACAGAAAATTTTGCGAACTGCTTTACGCGAAGACGAAACACGTACCTATTCCACAAACCTTAAAATAATAGAGGCTTTGCTTCATAAACATTGCTTCATAAAGATCGAACTGGAAACAGTAAACGAATATATGCGATTGACAACTTTATGTATGTATGTCAAAATAAATTCCAGTTGGAAGATAAATTCTATGAATGGAAGCAAGGAACTGCAATGAGTAGTCTTTCTCCATTTATACCGGCTTTATTTATGAGCCAATGGGAAGTTGAATTCAAACATAACGCTAAATATTTTCCAAGACTATGGATTAGGTAGGTAGATGATATTTTCGTGTTTTTGACACACGCAAGTGCCACTTAACTAAAAGAAAACAATGACAGTTTCATTTTCTTGGACACTCCAGTAATTAGAAATAACCATAAAAAGGAAATTGACACTTTCCAAAAATAAGCCAAGGTTAACACACCTATCACGGTAGATTCAAATCATAGTGCAATAACAGATGGCTTCTTTCTCATCTATCGTTTTCTAAGTTTTCCCTTATCAAAAGTGAGGCACGAAAGAGAATCGGATCTTATTAAGAACATTGCGAGATACAATCGTTTCGATTCGGAAATAATCATTAGGTTAATTAGAAAAGCTAGGTTAAAAAACAATCCGCGATACCACTTGCTTGCCATCTCAAAACAATCGTTACAAACAATGTAATGCTTACCGTTTCATTCAGTCACGAAAAAATTTAAATAGGATTTAAAGGCTTTAGGGATACGGACTTAATCGGTTCAGAAACTTTATAAAATATCTTTTAGAAAACGCAAAAGATAAAGTCGAGGCGAAACAGAAAGCCGAGATTTATGAAATAAATTGCCTCGACTGTAACAAAAAATACTTTTGTCGAACGGAACTCTAAATAGGAACCCGTTATGAAGAACATATCTCGCACATTAAGCTTAATTGGTCAGAGAAATTCAGTTTAGCTAAACATCTACCCAGATTGTCTATATTTAATAAAAAATATAAACAATTACCGAGAATTAAACATCTACGAGAGCATTCTTCATCGTGAAAATAAAAAGCATATGCTTAATGCTGACAGGGGACCTGTACCATATCCTGGCCTCTATGAATTCCTGGAAGATACGACCGTTAAGAAGTGTCTTTAAATGTAATTGGGGGTGTACGCTAGAACGAGTGTTAATTTTAAGTCTAGGAAATATTGATTTGTGAAAGACAGTGTATGTTTGATCTTCGTGTACTGCATTTCTGTGCGAGTTTTATCTCGGCATCCTGGTGCGATACTGAGAGTAATTTCTGCTGATGATGACAATTTAATTATCAAAATATGTATACAGAATACTAACATTGATGCGGCAAGGGACTATTTATCTATTCTTTTACTGCACATATATTGTAATAAATCGGCAATAGTCCAAAATACTATCTCTTAATGAATGACTTTAAGTTAAAACTCTAAGATTTGAGAATAAATGCATTCCTCATTTATAGTTGCTGAAATATTTTTGTATATTTTAGTCGTTATCATATATGTACATACCTTATTACTTTTAATATATAAAGAGAATGGATTCTGCGGATAAAGTTGAACGTTTATATTATACGTTTTCCACTATTATGAAGAATAAACAAATTTCAAATATCTGTTTTACAACTATTATATCATGCAACTAAAAACAGCTTCTAAATTTGAAAATTATTTACATTTATCTGTTATAAAGTCATAAGTTAGTAGATAACAGGTAGTGTATTAGCAACAATAATTAGTTTTCTTAAATAATACTTACTTTGCAAACAGACTGAATTATGGATAAACATAGCAATAAAACCATTTGAGTTCTTGTGAGCCAAATGTATTTTATCTTTAGAATGACGTAAACTAGTTTCGAGGTTTAATATTTTCCACTGTTTTTATTTTGTGTGTCAAAAGTTTAGAATATGTTATAATTATATCTTATAATACGTTATTATGTGTTCTGATAATTTAATAATTAATTTACTTTTCATACTGAAAGCATTAAGTACTGTGAAATAACCATTTTAAATAATTTTAACTAAATTAACATAGTTGGCGTAACAAAGGTAAATATTGAAACTTTTTACTGCGTTCATTAACTAAATTAACATAGTTCGTGTAAGTACATTAAACTTTTAGAGAAACTATAATAGTAATTTCTTAATATAAAATGTCTGTCGCTTGTAAATGGTGTTTAAAATTTCGCGGTTTTTTTTAAGAATAAATAAAACACATAATTTGCATTCGCTTTCAAAAACTTTTTATTGGTAATTGAAGTATCAGTTATGACATTTATATGCGAAAAATAATATCTGCCAAATGGCCACCTCTTGCAGCTTCGCAGACATCCACTCTGTTGTTCAAATTTTCAATGACATTTTGACATAATTGAGGCTCTATCTCATCAATGACGTGAATAATGTCATCTTTTAAAGCAGGAATTGATTGTTGATTGTTTTTATAAACCTGACTTTTCACATAACTCCAAGGAAAATAGTCTAACGGTATCAAAACACATGGTGGCCAATTAACATCACCGTTTCTTGAGATTACATGTCCAGGAAATTTTTCTCTCAATAAATCAATTGATTCATGTGCAAAGTGAGGTGTAGTGCCATCCTGTTGAAACCACATATCCTCTAGATCAACATTCATTAATTCAGGTCACAAGAATTCAGTTGTCATCCGACGATATCGATCACCATTGATAGTTACAGCTTCACCAGCAGCATTTTTACAGAAGTAAGGTGCAATTGCACCACCTGACCATAATTCACACTAAACAGTAACTCGTTTAGGATGCATAGGTTTCTCATGAATAACTCGTGGATTTTCCTCACCCCGGGTACGGCAATTTTGTTTATTAACATAGCCACAAGAGAAAAGTCAGCTGGTTGTTCATTGATGAAATTGACAAATGAACGACGTTTTAAATGATCTAATGGGTTCAGTTCCTGTGTTATTTGAACCTTATATGCCTTCAGAGCTAAATCTTTGTTGATACACTAAGTCCATGTTGTTGTGAACGTCGTTTAACGGACAGGATCTTCAGCAACACTTTCACGAACCAAACCATTTTCTTGTGAACAACCACTACGACTGTATTTTTCACTTTTTTGATCTTCCACGGAACCTGTCTCTTGAAATTTTTTAATAATTCGACCAATAGTGGTTTCAGATGGACAATTATGTAAACCATAAAATTCACGTAATTTTCTAAAAACACTTTTCACAGAACGCTGATTTTCATAAAATAATTCAACAATTGTTGTTTTACCGTGTACGAAGTCATTTTTATAAATGTCATACATCACACTTTTTAAATGCCAACATACCCAGACAAATTCAGTGCGTCATCTATATTTTATTTATTCTTAAAGAAAACCGCGCAATTTGAAACAGCCTTTATGTATCGCAGTATTTAAGTTTGATCTTACCAAATATATTTTTGTAATTGCTATAATTTGCAGCAATAATTATTTAATTTTCTACCCGAAGCGCGTTTGTTGCAACAATTATTTTGGAAAATGATAATTTTTTGAAAAATCTTTATTCTTAAAACTATACTCGCACATAATAACTATAACCACTGTAATCTAGCGTATTCAAAGTAATAATTGAGCATCCGCTAGGAAAATTTCAATAAAGAAAGAATATTTTCCAAGGAACAGTTGCTCTTTGAAAGATGAAAAATGTACAAATTTTTTTTGGATTTTTTACATTAATAAGTTTTGTTCTGTATGTTGTGCTTCAAATGTAACAACAAGTAGTAATCTGTTTCACAAAAGTACGGAAAATATGAAATCTGCGGCGGAATTTTGTATTCCAATTCGTTGAACTTCTTTTGAATTATGTGACCAGTATATGAACGATTTTGCAATGCCATGGAAGGGAATCGATCCGTATTTATTAATTCAGTCTAGTTATTTATGTTCGTTTGGCTAGGCTTTAGAAAGGAAGTAAGCAAAGCTTTCCGGTGTTCATCGGTTCATTATAATCCCTTTCTAGATCCGTTTATAATCACTTCTTATCGAGGGTTACATGCTTCTTCAAAAAAAGTTGTTTGGTGTCCCCTAAAGACAACCAGCTGGAAATTAAATTTAAAGTCTTTGGTGTATCTGTTCTTTATGTAAGAGATATAGTTTTTAAGTTTTAACGACTTTGTTGATACGGTAGTTGGTGGTTTTAAGATATACTTTAAGCGCTGCTCCGGGCATCACTATAGTCTTTGAGGGATATTTTTTAAAACTGTTTAAAGACTATCATTAACATGAGCGAGCCTAGCAAAAGTTTTTTGAAGTAGTTGAGCTTTAAACTAGGTGGTGTTTACCGTGAAGGAAACGTTGAGAACACCAGTCTTTTGAAAAGGCTTGGATTCACAGGTTTTGAAGATCGGCGGCGAAAACGCAGTGCATTTATTGTTAATTTTGTCGAAAGCCATATAAACACGTCGTGTAATACCTTTTATAGAAATTAAAGCTGATTGGTTTTGAGAAGGACCTCTGCTTAATCGACACTTCGACGAAATCTTACACGTCATTTTCCGGCCTTTTTGCTTTCATCATTGTAGTATGAATACTTTTTTTCCATTTCATGATTTGACTTTGTCAAAGTCAACCGTCATTGAGCTAGGACTAGTCTCTCGCCACAGCCAATAGGCGATTAGCTGACGTCGTCAGTAGCAGAGTCAGGTCGTGAAACGTAAGAAATCATAAATGCTGCAACGACGAGAGTAAGAAGACTTGGAAAATAATGTATGTGATTTCGCCGAAACTTCGGCCAAGAAGACTTTCTTCATAGATAATCATATATGTATATACACACATATATATGTATTACTTACCTCAATTGTTGTCTCTGTTGGACTTTGAATGTATATTATTATTATTGGCTAATTGATTTCCAGTTTTTTGCTGGCCTAATATTTTGATTTTTTTCGAAACGAAACATTTGTTTATTTATTTCTTCGATCATAAAGTTGATATCATGAGCACTATGGCTTAGCTTAAACTCTGAATTCGATTGGGAAAGTTTATGTAGAAATGTAATTCGAGGTAGGATGAAGTCTATATTATAGCGGAAAACTGCATACATATTCAACAGATACTCCTTTCTGAATTATCAATTTACGATTGGCACAAGCTTGACAGTTCTCCATTGTGTAACTTGATAATCATGTAATAATGATATTTATACTTAGTCAGATTTGTTTTCTAAATATAAAACAGTGTAATAAATTAGTACAACCGTTTTGTATAATAATAATGATGGCCAAGTGATTACAATTTTAGAAAAGTGATATATTTTGAATAATTCTTAATAGCAGGTTAGTAATCTAAATAGTAGTATACTGAATTTGAACAAACACAGAATCCCAAATGCCATAAAACTTGTTGAACTCTTTAAACAAATAATAATTAAGAGACGAAGAAATGTTAAACACTATTAGTAAATATATGTACATATGTTATGATATTTCTTTATAATCATATGTACATAGGTTTGTCATACACTTCAATTGCTAAATATTAAAAGTGTTGTTCATTTAAACTAAGTTTATTTTGTGGTACTTTCAAGGCATCTGATTATATGTAACACACGTAGTTAAATGTAAATAAACAAAATAGAGAAAGTAGTAACTTTTATTTTCCAAAATAATCTATTATGTATACTGTAGATTGACCTTTAACTAACATTTGTAACTATGGTCAGTGTGTTTTTTTTGCAATTTAAACGTTCTTCTTTTGAAGAGGCTTCTCAAGTTGTAAGATGCGAGGGAACGTGTGAACTTTTAGACGGTCAATTTAGACATTCATTTAAGCCGGTCAATCTCTCCAAATACTCGTCTTAGGTTCCGCGAAAATCGTTTATTTTCATCACTTAAATAGAAATTAATTTGTTTAACATTCTATTATTACACATTCTATTATAACAAAATTTAATTTAATGTTTATCTTGTAGTTATACTATAGATATTTAAAAGCAATAACGTATTTTTATTAATGACATGAGCAATGAACTTATTGTTTGCTGACGATTTAAGTCTTTTGCCCTAAGTAATCAAGGTTGAGGACTATAACTTCGCTCAAGGTCAGATAAACTTTATTCCTAATTGATGTTAAAAATGGGCGATCTTTAAATATGGAATACTTATCATTTCTAAAAATAAAGTACTGTACTTCATATTTGCTATTTAAATAATTTTTCTTTATCATGACACGAAAATATTATGAATTTTTTTATGAATTATATGGCAAATGGTGATAGAACTGGTTTTATCATTACAAATACACATTTATTCGATTGAACGAACACTATATTACCTATACAGCGACATCGTAGAGTATGGAATAAAATTTATAAAATTGAGGAAATTTGTTTTTCGTAAGAATACTCAAAACACGTATTATATTTATACAATGGGCATACACATAACATATGTTTCTATAATGTCATTTACTTTTCGAGAGTAAAAAAGTTTTATTCGTAACTGCACTAGAATGTTTTGGAGAGAAATCATCTGATAGTTACATAATTGGTTATGGCGCCTACCAAAACATTGAGTAGGTACTGAAAATGCAATAATTTAATTTATGTAAACATTCGATTTCTAAACGCTATTTAATATTATGTTTTATTATTTCAAATTAATTTTCACTCATCCAAAGAGAGATATCCAGATCATCGGCCCATAAGACAACCACTTGTATCTAAAATTGTGCGAAAATTTTGGGTATGTTTGTGATCTTGTACGAAGTGGTCGTTCTTCAATTAAAAACAAAGAACAGCTGGACAAAATAGTCAAGTCGATAAATCGTGTTATATTGTAATATAAGTTAATACAAATCATATAGCAAAATATAATTACAGAATATTATAGAAGCTAGGAAATTTTGACCGCAGAATGTAATTTTACTAACAAATGATGAACATATGTTATGATGCTTCTTGTATGCACGCTTTAGTTAATCAATAAAAATTTCGCTATTGATCGAATAAGAATCCACATTGGGAGACTCAGCATCTCTAAAAGATCAATGTATGAGCAGAATTGGTTGGTAATAGAGTTTTAGGGCCTTTCTTCCTTAATTAAATGCTCAATCGAAATCGGCATATACATTTTTTCCAATTTACTTAATTTAGTCATTAGCAGCGTTATTTCCAAATAACGACGATCTTGCTATCCCCAATAACTCTATTTGGTATGAATAAGAGAGTTCCACGTCCCTCAGCACTTTCAGATCGAGAATATTCAAAGAAAATTTTCGAAAGTAGATAGATTGGTAGCTTTAAAAGGAATTTTCCCTAACAGCATTACAGAGAAGTACATCAACGAGGGGAAGAATAGAGTAACTACTGGATATGTCTACCACTTCATAGTAAACCAGTTTCTATAATACAAATCTTATGCAAGCTACATACATACAATATATTATGCTGCTAGATGTGATTCATCTGTTGTTTTATGTTCTGTTATACTGCATTACTTGGTTCAAACCATCAGATTTGGTAGTCTGACAGCTTGAACCTCTTTAGTCTAAGTTTTTCTTGTTTCGTGATAATTTTTGCCAACTTATTTGGATGTATTTTGACTCATTTATTGTATGAGATACTGACTTTTTATCACTTCAGACACCAAGGACATTTTTAAATCAGCTCATATTGTACTATTGAAGACATACCAGATAGCTTTCATTAATATGCGGAGCATTTTGATTTATTATTTTTATATAATATAGACAAATTTCCCTAACAGCATTACAGAGAAGTACATCAACGAGGGTAAGAATAGAGTAACTACTGGATATGTCTACCACTTCATAGTAAACCAGTTTCTATAATACAAATCTTATGCAAGCTACATACATATATTATGCTGCTAGATGTGATTCATCTGTTGTTTTATGTTCTGTTATACTGCATTACTTGCTTCAAACCATCAGATTTGGTAGTCTGAGAGCTTGAACCTCTTTAGTCTAAGTTTTTCTTGTTTCGTGATAATTTTTGCCAACTTATTTGGATGTATTTTGACTCATTTATTGTATGAGATACTGACTTTTTATCACTTCAGACACCAAGGACATTTTTAAATCAGCTCATATTGTACTATTGAAGACATACCAGATAGCTTTCATTAATATGCGGAGCATTTTGATTTATTATTTTTATATAATATAGACAAATTTCCCTAACAGCATTACAGAGAAGTACATTAACGAGGGGAAGAATAGAGTAACTACTGGATATGTCTACCACTTTATAGTAAACCAGTTTCTATAATACAAATCTTATGCAAGCTACATACATATATTATGCTGCTAGATGTGATTCATCTGTTGTTTTATGTTCTGTTATACTGCATTACTTGCTTCAAACCATCAGATTTGGTAGTCTGACGGCTTGAACCTCTTTAGTCTAAGTTTTTCTTGTTTCGTGATAATTTTTGCCAACTTATTTGGATGTATTTTGACTCATTTATTGTATGAGATACTGACTTTTTATCACTTCAGACACCAAGGACATTTTTAAATCAGCTCATATTGTACTATTGAAGACATACCAGATAGCTTTCATTAATATGCGGAGCATTTTGATTTATTATTTTTATATAATATAGACAATTGTGTTACTAGCGATTAGTCGAACTTGAATACTATGACCAAACTGACATAACAATTGCTTTGTAAATTAGAAGCTTGTAGTAGAAGATATATTCCTGCCAAGTCAACCAGCGATGAAGAGAAGTATGTATATAGATATTTGCTATTATTAGAGTGTCTTAGTTCATGATTATTTAGTTTGGTTAAGGTAGCTTTACAGAGCTACTACTGCTTCATTTCCAATTTCTTCCAACTAATCTTGCGTTAAGGTTGGACTGTAATTTTTTAAAGTCTCTTCTGGGCTGGTGTGTAATACATATTAGTAATGTTGCATGCAGCCACACATGTTGATTAGCACTCTTAAGTCAATAACTTATTAGTTCATCTGACTCATAAATATTTTTATAAAATGTGATCATATTAAGTAAAATTACTATATTATTGTGATTACTTCGTATATAACTGCTAATTTATTGCACATATGAACGATCAATCGCCAATTGAATTAGCAAAACATTTTTTTGCCAAATGTGCAAAAGTGGACTTATATGTACATATATCAGAATTTATTGTTATTCGATGTATAAATGTACATATATAATATACATTATTAAATTACTACACAGTTTATGTATATCTTCATTCAAATATTTCCTACTTAAGTAGAATATATATTACATTGAATGTAATATAATGATATTAAATATATGAATATATATGCATATGTGTACATCATATGAGATACGATTAAATATTTATGCAAATTAAAAGTAAATTTAATTAGAGTTACTACATAATTTAATTTAAAAGAATTTTACAATATTTAAAGTGTTGAGTGGAGGTAATCATAAACACAGAATCTTGAATCCTTGAATTTTTTTACTTATTTTAATATATTTTTGAACACTCTCTATATTAATATGTTTTGTGAATTAACATTAATTTGAAGATCGATTACGATACTTTATAAAGGTCATGTATAAAATAGTATTAGTAGAAAATCTATCGCTCGTGGATTTAAATGATCTTATCTTTTATTGTGCTTGTAAAAACACAACTCCGTTAATCTGAGTTCATTTTTTATCCTTATCATGTTAAAGTTGAGTGAATTAATTTTTGTAAAGAATTTGATTTTTAAGAAGCCCGTTTTTTTCTTTTGTGAATAAAATTTGCGAAATAGAAAATATTAAAATCGTGTAATAAAAAAAAGTATATTCTAAAATTCGGAGAATTCATCATTTATAGTAGTTTTTGTTTTTAGTAAAATTGGTGGTCCATACAACAACTATTACTGGAGCGGTAAATAATATTTTTTATTTCCTTTCAGAATTTCCATTAATAGCAACATTGCCTCGAAATGACATTCATAATATATAACTTTTTTTCTTACTTTTGGCTTTTGGCCGTCTGCATTACAACTTATTGCCTCGTCTGTGTTCAAGAGAGTAATCGATGTGTTTTTTATATCTTTTATTCTTACTAATTACTTTCAACATTTGGAATATCTCAAGGCTAAGGACATTGGACATGGGATATTTACCTTTTATACTCTCTATTGATGATTTCCTTAAGTCTAGAAATTTGTTCTATATTATTAGGTGCGTTATTATTAAGTATTAATATATTAAGTATTGTTTTGTTTTACATCATACATCAAACCAAGGACCTCTTGTTAATATTTGCTACAGGCAAACTGTTGATGTATAGGCCACGTATAGAGAATGATAGAGAATAGAATACTAAAGAAAATAATGAAATGGACATGATAAAGGAGAAGGAAGCATGGAAGGCCAAGCAAAAGTAGGACTAAAAATGCGATAATTTTTTCGTTCTAAATTATCTGTTTCACTTTTTTGACTAACAAGGTTATTTTCACATCAAGTTTCATCGAGGTTTTCGTTGGTGTATCATAAGGGTTCGCTGCCTGTTTTCTTTCATAGAATAGAAAAAATGTATTCGTTATTAATATTGCCATTTAGGTAGTTCGGGAAGCAATGCGTTGGCAGGCCTACTCTCGATAAACTACTTAACTAGAAAAAGAGCTGTGAAGACCCTCTAGACAACGGCCTCAGTTTCGAATCCTATATGTCGGCACAAAAATCCAGTAACTGAACTAACAGTCCCCATGATGTGGCCATAGATAAAGCTCGACATGAAGACAATGCCATACTTTCACTATTATGCTTTCACAATTGGTTAAGAATAAATCTATTATACGGTGTATATTTTATTAAACTGTTATCAGAATTCTTTGAGAAGGAGGATATACATATGTTTCTTATTTACGTACTTTTTCAGATATTTTGTTATTGGCGTATAATATCTAATTCTTATTACATGTTACTAAATGGCTTACAAAGTATTTGAGATTATTTAATTTAATGTTGAATTGTGTACAAATTTGAACTTATAGTCAACATACTTATGGTATCTTGAGCTAAACAATTTGATGCTGCAAGAGAAGCCAGTTCATGTTGCATTAAAATTCTTTTATATACTTCTTCAACTTGTTTAGTAGAGAATTACTGTTAAATCCACCTTTACAAAAGCAAGCATTTCCAAATGATCTTGACTTGGATTGAGAAAGAGAGAGAAGCTAGTTCATGTTGTATTAAAATTCGTTTTGTAGTGAATTATTATTAAATATAGCTCTACCTCTTATAATTTCTAAAAGCATTTCCAAATGATCTTGGTTCGGATTGAGAGAGAAGAGAGAGACAGTTCATGGTGCATTAACATTCTTTTATATAGGTAATTTAGTAGTGTATTATTATTAAATCCACCCTTACATCTAATAATTCCTAAAATCGTTTCTAGTCGGCTCGAATTGTATTTTAACATTTAACTTTATTAAATCATTAAACAAGCCTTTCACGCTTTTTAAGCAAATTATTAAACCTGTAGAGCATGAAATCACCATTGTATAATCTCTACACACCCACTAACTATATATTTACCTTGTTACAAATATAATTGCAATAAGTCTATAGCCTAATCTATTTCTTTTCATTTATGTAAACACTCGCTAAATACGCCACTACTAGCTCTATCTCACCCTTAAATTTCGTATAATGTTGCCGTCAATGCTGGCGATATAGACCATTCATGTTTCTTACCATTACCATTAACCGCGAAATAATACGTAAAATTGTTTTAAAAACTACGTTCCTTTACACTCCTTAAGCACAACAAAGATGGTAGAAAATAAAAACGTATTGATTTGTTTTAGTGCTTATTGAATTCCATGGTCTGTTGAATTTAAAATAGCTAATATTCGCATAGTGCAAACAGGTATAATTCAAAGTTTTGCACGGATACCTCTATAATATTCTATTAATTTACATTATTAAAACAAATAAAGTATAAACATATGAAATAGTAGATTGATTTATACACATATACATAGATGTTTCAATATATTTATAAATTTATTTATTAAGTTATAGTTAACGCAACAAAAACATATACAAATATTGTATATGGATATAAGGTTGTAGAATAAGTTTTGTCGTTCGATAAGAAAAACAAGATTTTGTGGTTTGAAATACATGTTATTATTCAATATAACCTACTTAGGCAGATCTTTCACCAATGTTATGTTATAATATCATGACATTTACATAATTAGAAGCAGAGACGTTGCGTATAAAAAAATAGCGCGTAGTTGGCAATGGTCGAAAAATGAATTTTGAATAAAGAGAAAATATCAAGTTCTGTTCGGCAAATCGTTTACTGAAACGTTTAATTTGACGAAATAAATGCATGGTGATACGTGTTTATTACGTACAAGTGTGTATGAGTGGTACAAACGATTTAAAGATGATTGTACGGACATAAATGACAGCGAACATCCTGGTGCAAAAAAATCTGTGGTTACGGAAAGTAACATCGAACTTGTGCATGAATTTATAGGAAATGAGCCGAAGTACTCATTGCGATACGTGGGAATGGAATTAAATATTTCTAAAGATTCAATTCATTGCATTCTGATACGGCCTTTGGGACTGAGAAAGGTTTGTGCAAGGTTTGTACCACACAAGCTAACTGATGATCAAAAATTTCAACATTTAACATCGCACAGAGTTGACTAAAGACTCGAAAAAGGAGGAAAACTTCAGGTATTCTATTGTAACTAGTGACGACGAGACGTGATATTTTCAATATGATCCACATCAAGCGTTAAAGCTCTGAATGGAAGCATCTAAACGAAGAAAGATCGAATAAAGACCGTTTGGAGAAGTCAAAGGTGAGGACAATGTTGATTTGTTTTTATGATTCGAGAGGCATAGTGCACAAAGAGTTTGTACCAACTAGTCAAACAATCAATAGTTTATATTGTCTCGGTTTTATGAAGCATCTTTTAGCCCATATTTGCCGTGTGCGCCCTCAATCTCGTAAAAATGATAGCTGGCGTTTGTTGCATGATAATGCACCATCTCATCGCTCGACGCTTATCACAGAACTTATCGCAGAAAGTTGTATTGAAGCCGAAGGCGACTTCATTGAATAAAGTAAACGAATTTTACCAAAATAGTAAGCTTTTGTTTTTATTTTAAGAAAGCTCTGTTTTCTCTGAGACAGACTGTGTATATTGCAAGTACTAGATTTTATACTATTATAATTTAATATTTTTATTATAATTCATTAACAAGGTAAATATCGTTAATTAATTACGGTTTTAATATATATATATTTGCTCAATGGCACTATGTGCAGGTTTCTTTAATTAATCATATGATATATGTATGTATATATAATTCAGTAGATAGAATGATTTATGTCAATTAGAATCGAAAATCTTAGTAATAATAAATTTGCAATTCATTACATTTGAAAATAGAAAATTGACATCTATAAGTGAATAAGTGCATCTGACAGACGTGGTCTAATATGCATACGTATACATATATACGAATTTGATTGACATGAATAATTGTAAAGGAAATTTATAAAACATTAGTATTTATTTTTGTTATAAGCATTTTAATTTGATTACCTTGCATTTAACTATTTAATAAGTCAAAGTTCTCAAGAAAATATCGTTATATTTTGTCATTACTTCAATTTGAGAAACATATGTTTCTATTTTTTATCTTGCGTAGTAAAACATTTTGAAAAAAAAATGACATACTTAATTACATTAACATACATGTTTTACAAGTTGATCATTATAAATGAATGATTAATTATCAGATAAACAAAAATACGCCTACTAATAAATTTACAAATTTTTATACTGTGTAAATGTTTGGCATAATATAAATTTAAACATTTAAATTGAGTTTATTTTCAAGGAGTGTATATATTGTTTAAAAGACTGTATGTGCGTCATAATAATATACGAAGCGAACTAGAAAAGATTTCTATCTAACAATACAGTAAAACACCTTTTTAATAATTTTGTTTTTTAATGTAAGCATAAAACAAATTACTAGATTAGACGACAACCAGAAAAAGAAAAAGTACTAATCCATTATGGAAATAAGTAGTTGTGTGTTCCCTGGCATCGTTCAACAACATTTTTCTATTTACGTGCGAAATTAGATATCGATTCAGTCATTATTTTGTAGCTTATGAAGTGTTTTCCAACAAAAAATGAGTTCTGTGAAGTTAAAACATCGCAGTGCTATCAAATTGTTGACAAACAGAATTAATCTAAAATTCACGAACGAATGATTTCAGTGTACCAAGATGAGGTTCTGCCACAATTTAAAGTAAAATGTTGATCAAAACAGTTTCGGTGGAGTCATGATGAAAATTAGTTTTTAAAAATCGCAGTTCGAAAGTCTCTATCATTCTAAAGCACTAAAAGTATCTAAACCAAGCACTGTAACAATTTTGTACGATAAGCTAGGCATCATCAGTAAAGTGTGTTCCAAGACTATCGAATGTCTCAAAACAATTTGACATTTTAGGATGTAGGTAGTAATAGGCAATGGGAGTCGTGTACATCTTCGGGTCCAGAAACAGAATTGGTGTCCATGCAGTAATCACGAAAGGGATCTCCGCTTTTAAAGAAAGCCAGTACATAATCTTCAGCTGGAAAACTCGTGGTGACTTTTTTTTAGGAACAAGCAGGAATTCTTCTTGTTAAATAAATGCCAGAAAGTGACGATAATAGTAGTTACTTTCAATAATACGTTAACAATATTACATACGCTTATTAACGGAAAACATCCAGTTTTGCGTTACAAAAAATTCGCCACTCGGGAGTTTAGTGAAAGCCATTCTTAGCGAGTGTAAATTTTTAAGCTGGATCACTCACTATATAGTCCGAATTTGGCTTTTTTTATTTAGAAATTTGAGAAAGCACCTCAGAGGACATTATTTTCCCGATGATAACTATATGAAAGAGAAGATTGATATCTCATTTTTAAGACCTATAAAAGTAATTCTTTTTAGTTGAATAAAATCGTTATGGCAGGTGATGCTAACGTATCAAAGTTAAGGAAAATGATTATATAAAATAAATCATTAAGAAGGAAAGTTGTAGATATTTTGTTGCAATGTTCAGTATAAAATCTTTCCAATTCCCTCATCTATTATTCTACAAATTTTAGGTATAAATTTAGTTAATAATTATAATTTTCAAACCTTTGCAAATATTTTTTTCAATAATTTCATCTGTTCGTCTAATTGGTATAGTGTAAGATCGAACAAAGTAGTTTAAACTATATAGAAAAGAACTCGTTTCTGTTATAGTTTATGCGTTAATTAAATTCTTAATGGTTTAGGTTTCAGATATTCTTCTAATAAGATGTATACAAACAATGGAAGTGTAAATTGCTAAATATTTTGTTTCGTTACTTAGATATTATATATCTGAAAATTATGCTTGAATTACATCTAATTAATTTAAAAATGTTCGAAACGCGGAAATTTAAGTGTGAGTACTCGACTATAAATATATTTTGATAGGATTTAAGTCCGTAATTCCTTCACATTCAAAGTGAAATTAAAACTAATTTTAAATAAATACCGTAGCTACAAGAACGGTTGCCAATAAATTCCTTAAACCAGTTTCGAGAAAGGATTTTTTTAGTAACACCATAATAAATTGGTAGTAAATTTGACGTTAGCCCGGACAAGTGTATCATTCAATATTTTATTTATTAACGAGATATTTTCCGGAGATTTTCTACGCTTCTTTTTTTTTAATATTCTATTTCTTTTTATGGCTCTATTAATATATGATCTGCCCGAGTATAATTTGTGAATGTATTTTGTTTATTATACTAATAAGGAAAAAAGAACTATTCGAAACGATTCGTTGTCGTCATAAGTGTTACAATGTTTTACGGTTTACAAAGTTTATCTACCTCTGTCTCTGTTAATATATAAAGCATACAATACTAAAAATACCTTTTCTAATTTCAATAAGGTAATTTATGACGTCTTTAATTTGAACTGGTTTACACTTGTTAGAATGGACGAGTTGACATGGAATCACGATTTTTGTAATAATGTTGTTAAATATATTACTTAAGATGATATCGACAAAAGGAAACACATGATATCCTTCAAGTTGTTTTAATACGATGACATAATACTTACGTACATACTGAAAATATAAATCTCTATATTTCTTGTGCAATTAAATAAAAATGATCGCAAGATAAATGATTATTAATTAGTGAGATTTTTATTGTGATAGTTTTGTGAAAACAAGTTTAACTTGAAATAGGCGAACAAACAATGGACGAAAAATTGTAGTTACCAACAGTTGTTAATTTCTTTCGATTCATATTTGTTAATTACGTTCCAGTAATACACTATATTTTCACTAATTTACTATTTGTCTTCTAGCAATTTTGCACTGGTAATGTTATAGATAAAGTATTGGGTCTGGGAAAAAGTTCGTGGCGTTTTTCCCGATAGATGGCATTGGTTGCCGATAACTAAAGAACAACAAGTCACAGCGACACCACCGACGGCTCGTTTTTTAGATGACCTTCCGAACGTTAGTTTGAGCGTAGAAACATTGTAATCGGTGCAGTGGTTGGAAAGTTATTCGCACTTGAAAATGGAGAAGAATAATGAGAAATTTCGCTATATTCTGCAATATTATTATGATAAGGGGAAGAACGCTGCGCAGGCTTCTGATAAAATTTGTGCTGTGTACGGTGAAGGTACTTTATCGAAATCTGTTGCGCGGAAATGGTTCGCTCGCTTTCGTTCAGGAAATTTCAATGTGAAAGATGAGTCACGCTCCGGTCGTCCAATCACTGAAAAATCTGATGAAATTCTTGAAAAAGTCCAACAAGATAAGCATATCAGCAGTGTCGATATTGGCATGGAGCTAGGCATTGACCACAAAACTGTTTTGAACCATTTACACAAAGCTGGTTACAAAAAAAAAGCTTGACGTATGGGTTCCTCATGAGTTGAGCGTGAAAAACATGATGGACCGAATTAACATCTGCGATGCGCTGCTGAAACGGAATGAAATCGAGCCGTTTCTGAAACGTTTAATAACCGGAGATGAAAAATGGATTACGTACGATAATCGGAAGCGTAAAAGATCGTGGATAAAGGATGGTGAGCCGTCACAAGCGTTCGCTAAGCCAACATTGACGCCAAAAAAAGTGATGCTGTGTGTATGGTGGGACTGGAGGGGAATCGTCCACTACGAGCTACTTCCAACTGGTCAGACGATTGATTCTCAACTCTACTGTGCACAACTAGAGAGATTACGCCAGGCGATTGAAAGAAAACGGCCCGAATTGATTAATAGGAAAGGTGTTGTCTTCCATCATGACAACGCCCGACCACACACTTCTTTGATGACCCGTCAAAAATTGAGAGAGTTTGGTTGGGAAGTTTTGATGCACCCACCTTACAGTCCGGATATAGCACCCTCTGACTATCATCTGTTTCGATCTCTGCAGAACTCTCTCAATGGAATTAAGTTGGTTTCAAAAGAAGCCTGTGAAAACTACTTGATTCAGTTTTTCGACCAGAAACCACAGAAGTTTTTCACCGATGGGATCATGGATCTACCAAAAAAATGGCGAAACATTGTCGATAATAATGGAGCATATTCGGTTTAAATGAATTCGTCCACGCGCCATGCGGGGACCAGTTGAATTTTACTGGCAAAACGCCACGAACTTTTTCCCAGACCCAATATTTATTCTATTCTTTAACTCTTATGGCTTCATTTCCAATGTTATTTTCTGGTTTTTATCTAACTCATAATATTAAACTTTCTCCAGATTTATTTTTCAATCTGACTATGGATTCATCGACGTTATGATGTCAATGTTGGTATTCTCTATACGTATTTCGACAACTAAGCTGTCATCATCAGCAGATTACTAATAATGGTGTCGCATCTGGATTCGCAGTAATGCTTACACAGAAAAATTGAACCACCTCATCACGCAAAAATCCAAAACACTTCAGTCTGCTTTGGTGGGATGAGCGTGGGGAATTTTTCTGTGTATACAGTAAAGCGAATTGTACGGAATACGAACATTGAAGTGGTAAAGGGTTTTATTTTCCTTTTTTGACTAATGTCTCTTTTATCTCTCACTCATATTGTGGTGCTTCATTTCTATGAGACATTTTTTATACACTGCTTCTTTTACTACATATGCGGTTTTGTCTTCGAGTTCTTTCCATGCTGTGCTGACATTGTCTTCTTTCAATAATGTACGTAATTAGTACAATATGATAGGACCCTTTTACCATTGAGAAGGTCAGAAAAAGTTGACAGACTAAGTTATGTTGTTTTGACAACTACACATAAACTTTGAAAAAATACGATCGAATACTATTACCCCCCAGAAGATCTTTTCGCATAGCAATCCAATAAATTTGTTTGTACCGGTACCGCGAACTAAACATACATTTTGCCATCTAACAAAATGGAACTCCTTTCTTTAAATATTTCACCCGTTGAAGACAAATACCAATCGCTAATATATGTATAGTTCGCTAGTATCGCTAATATATAGTTTCTAATATATAGTTTCCGTATCATTTTGTGACCAATAAAAATTTCGGTGCGGCCTAATATTGGACTGCGACCCAAAAGTTGAGAAACGCTGCTCTAGAAGGTTATGGAATTATTTTCTCAAAAATATTATAGTGACACTGGGCTGTCAATGCCAAATAAAATACAATTACAATTTTGCGCATTGTGGTTTTTTAGCATTAATCTTATAATACTTAGTAGATGGATTGAGTCTTGAGAGAGATGTAGTGATAACATTGCCTTTAGTCATGTGGTATTCCATTAATCATCCTTTACTAACTTGTTGAAGACTATAATAGGTTTCCTGTTCTCTATGTTGTCATCACAATTTGAAATTTAAGAGTCATACGAAATATTATGTAAGAAAGAGAAGTACTATTATATTCTTGACAAGGTAGTAAAGGATTTATAAGAGAATTATTACTTGACTAAAGCCGAATCACAACAACTTTCATTTATAGGCTATATATATTTACGAAGAATTACAAGATTAATGTTTCATTGATACTTCAAGAAGCTTTACAATAAGTCATCGAAAGCTACTCGTAAAATGATGTAAAAGTAGAAAATGGAGAATGATAATACTATCTGCGGCTATGTATAAAATAATTTAGAATGGAATTTAAAAATTTTGCAGTATCGTACGATATTTTGCAAAAAAGATCCAATATTCTCTTGAAAAATTCTGTGAAACAGGATCTGTTGTTGAAAACTAAGTGCTGTGTAGTATGCTGTAGAAGCGACGCCGGCAGTGAAAACTTACAATACTTTATTCTTAATATAATTATATTCTTAATAAATCTAATTGAATAATTTAAATTAAAGCAGTTTTCTTCCTATAGCGTCTCAATATTTATTTTGTTGCTTGCTTAACATTAACGAATATGAGATGAGTATATATTGTTTTAATTTAAGTCGAAGACTTTGAAATATCTTCGTTTCTACTGTGTGTATAGTCCGCATAGATGGACATGTATGAAGAAACAATTGCACCGTTAAATTGCTCTGCTTGTGGTTATTGAACTATTTCAAATTAACATCAATTTACTAATTTCGTCCGAGTTTCATTACAGACATTAAAGTAATTAGAACTAATAAACAAATAATATATCTCCATTAAAATGTTTGAATGAGACCTTACACATTTAAAATCTTTTAATGTCGGGGTGGAGTATACGTAGCGAGTTCAAAAATTTCCTGAAAATGGTTGTTTTACTAAATAAGGTACTAACTTCTTAAATTAATTGATACAAGCCTAAATTTGAGACGTATTTCATCAAGTATTCCTGATAATGCTGTATTGTATTTGAATGTTGTATGCGTGGCTTTGTTTCTGCAAATATGAATTCGATTAAATTTGAAATTAGCAATTTTTAGTTACACTGGGTTAAAAAATTAGTATTATCAAAGCTATAATACATTCTTTATAAAAGAATTAGTTGTTTTAACAATGATAGAGAGCAAATTACCAACTTTAGTCAATGAAAAAATCACGTACTGCATAAACTGTGGCGGAAAATGCTAATCGAATAAGATAGTTGTGCGAAAATTAAATTACGTTGCTCGCTAATCAGCCTCTTTTTTTAAACAGTTTGGCGTCTATTTTAAAATTCTTTTATACTGAATTGTTAAGGGTGATGAAACTTCAATTTACTGGTTGGTTTCAAGAATAATCCATCAAAATAAGGGTTTTTGAAAGCGCTCCCATAAATATTAAAGTAATAATGATTGGATGTGAAGATAAAAGTAATAATATTAAGAATAATAATTATAATCCAGCAAAAGAAGGATTTGTATTAGTAATACAAGATGATGTAATCGCCATAAAGAATTACAGGAAACATAAAGAACCTTTTGAATTGTAGATAATATCATCAATTCAAAGAAACTACAGAACGTGTAAAAGAAGAGTTTAAACTGCTTACTGGGAAGGATTATACAGATAGTCTAAAAACTAACATAGTATATTACAAATACATTTACAAAAAAAAACTTATATAATAGATATGTGATGCCAAAAGGTATAAACATTACACAAAAAGAGCAATCAAAATAGTAAAATATGCAATCGGACTAAAAGAGCTTTGAAACAAAAAGTGGAAACAATAGTACCGATTGTAACGTTAGTAACAAATAATACAACAAACAATTTCTCTATCAAACTGTATTCAAGAAACTCGAGAGTAGATAAGCTATGCGGATTCTGGGGCAAAATCCCACGTATTTTCTTATGGAGCTTCATTTTGCACTTTTTGACTACGTTTTAGTAGACAGACAGACAGGTTAACAGACAGGCAGGTAGACAGACAGGCAGGTAGACAGACAGACAGACACACAGACAAGTAGACAGACAGACAGGTAGACGGACAGACAGGTAGACAGACAGACAGACTGCATAACCTATCAGACTGTCTATCTGTTTACTTGTCTGTCTTTCTACCTGTCTGTCTGCCTACCTGTCTGTCTGTCTGCCTGTCTACCTGCCTGTCTGTTAACCTGTCTGTCTGTCTACTAAAACGTATCCATATATTGCGGATTGCATATCTGGAACGGAGTTAAAAAGTGCAAAATGAAGCTTCATAAGAAATACATGAGATTTTGCGCCAGAATTCGCACAGCTTATCTACTCTCGAAAAATAGGCCTACATACATATACATAAATATACAAAAAGCAGTCATTATAAAACGGAAAATTTCTTAATCAATAATAACAATAGAAGGTCTCATAAGCTAACTAATGTGTGTTATTGGATTAATAAAATCGCAGCTATGCTAATCACCTTTAAATAGGCAAATAAAACATAAAACTTATAGTAAGTGTTATTTTGTGATAGATAGTAAAATCGTAGAATACCATACGTGTACACTCCGAGCTCAAACCCACCGATATGTTTGTGAAGAGAAAAGTTTCCTTGCAACTATAGAAGTAGATAAGTGATTTAAATTAATTGCAATCGAAGGACGTAATATCGCGAGAGTACTAAAAATGGATAAAAACATTCCAGTGAAATTATAAAAGTTTATGCCTGGTTGTTAATAAAATGTGTTATCGAGCATTATCGTACATAAAATAATGCTGATTAATTCAGCCTGCTTCTGGCTGATTGCTCGCTTTAATTCACTCCGTTATGAACAATATTCCTTCAAATTAATGATACAGTTTTCAAGCTGATAATACAGCCTTTTTCTTATGTAAATTGGCTTTTGTGGTAGCTGAAGAAGCATCATTGCACCATGGTCTCTGCATTACATTATCATATATTATCCATTTTTAATCGCCTGTTGCCAACCCAAAAAATGGATTGCTTTCGTTGCATTTCAATAGAGAGTAAGCTCACCATTTCAAATTCACTGGTGGTTCTAAGAATTACTCCGATTTCTCGAGTTGTTCTATGTCGATCAATTTCAATTAGCGTCAACAGCTCAAGCCGATCGTGGTGCATCTTCAAGATTAAAAATGTTTTCACGAAACTGTGTGATCACATACGGAATGTGAAATTATCAACGGCATAATCACTGATCACAGCGTATCTTCTTTTGTGTCTACGAAGCATTCTTGTCTTTTCGGAAATAAAAAAATCATGTGTTGAAATAATAAATAATACAACTAATAACACAATTTTTCTTTCACAACTACTCCCTAAAATTTCTTGTATCAAAGGATGTCAAAACTTTACATGTGTGACGTAGATAAAATTTCGATGTTGCCATACAATGACAGTTAGAGCCAAAAGCGGAACGAAAAATACGAAGATAATTTGACGGAAGATGAGACTTGCCTAACAGTGTTTGTGAAAAAATTTAGTATTATTTTCGAGTAGGTCATGCGTTTACAAAAGACTAATAATATTTAAAGAAGACGTGTTTAATGAAAATTGTAAAATGGATAAATACGCTTTCGTGGGGCAACTCCGTACTTGTTTTTAAGAAGATGAACATGACTTAGCGGATATGCAGTAAACATTGGACAGCAATGTTACATCATTGATTTGTCACTGAGTTGCTCACAACGGCGGCGACATAAGTCTCTAAGATGTAGAACGTTTTGGATCATATAAACGTGTTATCATTCCAGAAATGGTTGAAGAAGTTAATAATATGTTACGTGATCGAAAAATGAAAGTGGAGGAAATTTCCAAGATTGTGGGCATGTCTACTGAACATGTACACCATATTTTGTATGTCGAATTAGGCATGTCTAATTTCTCGGCCAGGTGGGTGCCGTGTTTATTGAATACAGATCAAAAAGTGAGAGAGTGCAACTTTTCAACCTAGTAGATTTTTGCTTTGCTTTATTACAGTGGAAGAAACTTGGCTCTATTACTATGTGGTGAAACTGAAACGGGAATCTCAGTAGTGGAGGCATTGTGACAGTCCTCGTCATTTTCTTCGCCTTAAAGGTATGAAAGGCTTCGATATTTTGGGATCGAAGAGGATACCTCTTATCAGCTATCTTGCAAAAAGACGAAACTGTCAACGGAATATATCGTGCTGCTTTTCTGGATAAAGTCACAGATGTTATTACTGGAAAACGACACGTAATGGCTCGAGAGAAAGTGCTATTCCATCATAACAATGCACCGTCGTATTCTTCGGGAAAAACTGTACGAATTATGATTCTAGGTTGTCCTCAACTACCATCTTCACCGGATCTAGCACCTTCAGACTTCCACTGATTCCCATAACTCAAGTTGTTTCTCACTGAAGGGAAATTCAAAACAGACGAGGAAGTTATTGTAAAAGTGAAGCAGTATTTCGACGATTTTAATACTCATGATTATAAAACTGGTATAATGACATTCCAGCACCGAGAAGTTGAGGTTATTCATGTAGGAGGAGAATGTGTTGAAAAATTGTTTCGTAATGCAATTGTTTCATTTTAAGTCCAACTTCCGTCAAATTATTCTTGTATCATCTAAACGGTCAATCGTTATTGCTTAACTTAATTTTCCTAAAATTAATTTTTCGTTGAAATTATATATATATTACAAAACACCTTCTCGAAACAAAGACTGGGACTCTATTTAAAGTCAAACTACTTACTTACAAATATAGAATACCAATCGGGGTTCTGCATAAAAAATATCGATTATATTGTAGATATTGGTATATTGCTTGACTATCCTAAAAATGTATATATGTACGTATTTCTATAGAAGTGGTTGAAGTGAAAGTCTTTGTTCTAAAATAGGCAAATTCAATTTGTCAATGGGAAATGAGTTGCAAATTTACACTTCTAGCACAATTGACATTAACCATTAACAATACAAGATTTATTATTACTGAGATGTAACATTTTCTCTCGCACAAAATAACACACTTGTGCGAAACTTAATTATGTTTGCCCTGGATACAAAAGCGTAATTTTAATACCAATTTTACGTCTGTATTGGTACATATAGGTCAAACGTATAATGCAATGTTTAGAATATAATTACACAATATATATAGCTTACAACAATTTGTATCAAATTAATCACTTAAAAAGTAGAACAGTTGTTGCAAAATAATGCGATTTCTAAATGTTCCTATTATTTGGAAAATATTATTCAGACATTGATAAGTTAGTATTCACGTAAGTTCATCTATCCTGTAATAGATATTCATTTATTACCTTCATTTTGATTATGAAAAAGGTTTTTTCCGTAAATTTCTTTAGAGATTGAAGCTGATAATAAGTTCTGAGAAGTGTAGGTCAGTATTATGTATATTTGAAAAATGAGTCTAGCTTATTAAGCAGTCACGCTATCTATTTCGAGATTTTATTAGCGTAAACTTCAAGTAGGTTAAAGATCATGATGTAAGAAAATTGAAATTCCCATGATCTTATGAAGAAGCGTAATTGAACAATTTTTACTACTACGTTATTAATGTGTATATAGATTATTTATGGAAAAGGAGATGTACGTTATTAATGACGTTGCAAGTTCCCATATACTTCTAATACACTGGTCAGGTGTCAGTCCTTTGTCAAAATTGTAACATGAAAAGACGCATATGAAGAAAATGAATTAAATATGTATGTGTGCATTTAATATATTAAAGTGAATTGTTCCTTCTAGAGCTCAAGTTCACTTGAACGCTTTTAACATACCTTGTACAAAGGGAACTAGGAAAGTTTTGCAATATGACGCAACAATGAATCGTAGGAAGCTGCTTGTTGCTGCATATTGACACATGTTCATACGTGCACAGTAGCCGCCGCGCCATGTCAGTGGGCTCAGTTATTCATTAGCAGTGAGAGTTGCTTGCGATGGCATCGTGATCATGAAATGAGATAAAGGCAGTTTTGCGTTATAATTTCGTGAGTAGTTTAAACATAGACCAGTGTCTCGAAAAAATTACCCTTGCACTATGTGATGTTTGCCGGCATCGCACAATGATGTTCAGGTGGTATAGAGGATTCCAAAAGGGAAATTTAGCTGTGGTGGATGCTAAAAGGCTGGGAAGGCCACGAACGTCAGTTACGGAGGAAAACGTTACTAGTGTGAGGAAAATGCTTGGCGAGGGCAGGCGAGTGACCTATCAACAAATAGAGGATACTTCAGGCCTAAATGCACCAGCAATTCTTTCGATTCTGCATGATCATTTGCACGTGAAGAAACTTTGTTTCTCTGGGTGCCTCATCGACTGACTGAAGAGCAGACGACACGACGTATGAATCTCGGTATGTGAATAACGTGACAGGTGACGAGACTTGGCTGTACTATTACGATGTGCCGACTAAAGCTCAAAACAAAGTTTGGGTCTTTGGTGATGAGGACACACCCGTAGTTGTCAGAAAGTCCCGATCTGTAAAGAAGAAATTGATAGCTGTATTTTTCAAATCGAGTGGAATTGTGGAACGCGTCGTTTTGGACACACAGAAGACAGTCACAGCTAAGTGATATACTGAACAGTGCCTGCTTAAAGTCATTGGATCTATGAAGAAGCTGCGGCCAAAGTCAGGAATGGACATCTGGTTCCTTCATCACGATAAGGCTCCAGCTTACCGCGCCAAAGCCTGCACCGAATATTTGCTACGACAAGATTGAAACTTTTCGAGCACCCTCCCTACAGTCCAGATCTTGCTCTCTGCGACTTTGCACTTTTCCCGCATGTGAAAATGAAGCTAAAAGGGAGGCGGTTTTCCAGTGATGAGGACCTTTTGCGAGCTTGGGACAACGAGTGTTCTTTACTCCCTAGTGAAACTTGTCAGAACTGGTTTAAAGATTGGTTTCGGAGGATGGAGAGGTGTATTGAGTATAGAGGAAATTACTGAAGAAATTAAATAAACAAAGCTGTATTGAAAAACTTTTCTAGTACCCTTTGTATACTGCCCTCACTTGTTCACACTGTTTTTTCAACTGTCCCTTTACAGCAATTTACTGTTTGACAATGTATAGAACTCTTTCCTTTTTTCGATGTTTTAGAGTTAAAAGCAGATAACTATGGCATGTTGTACATATTTGTTACATCTGCAACTACTATGCATTTCAGTTCTTAATGGGCATCGCAGAGAAATTGTTTCATCAAATTTTTTTCCTATAATTTGTGCTTTTGCTATAAAATCTTATATATTATTACCGGTTATAATTTAAAATTATTTCGCTGGGCATCTTCTTGGATCCATATTTTTTGTATTACAAAAATCAATTACGTCATGAGTTTCTTATTCCTGAAGGCCAATATGTTGATTTGTCTGCAGATATCTCTTGCAAATTAATTGCTAAAACTGTTTTTATTAATTTTTTTTCTTTAGTTGTTTTAGCCTGCGATTCCCATATTGTATTCTTGATGCATTAGTAATTTTTATCACTGCAGTTATAGTCACAGTAAAAATAGTAGTAATTGTAGTAACGGCTATATGTGGCTAGGTATTTTAAGAAAGCAATAATTGTCATTTCGAAAGTCCTGTTGATAATGTGGGCAGCTGGGTATTCTAAACAGCATATAATAATTAATTTCAAACATAGTGCAGCCCACTTTGTTCAAATCTCATTTGTGTGAGAGCGATGAGCGTACCAGTTACGATATTTGCTAATCAAATATCTGAGTAATCAAATTACGATACATCTACTACCAAAAAAAATGAAAAATATTTAAGTATTAGTACTAGTATAATAATAATAATATTAATTTTGCCTAGAATACCAAATACGTGCACATTATATGGAAATATTTCATTTATTCCGAAAGGAACAAACAATAAATTAAACGTTATAGATAAGATGAATATTTTGATGTTTAACCGAGTTTATAATCACAACCTTGGCATATCTTCCATAATTACATAATTACTATTTTTATCTCTTCTCTAATTATTTAATATATTCCTTTCTAAATAACAATATTACGCGTTTATTGGAAAAATTATTCTCTTATCTGCAAAGTTAAAATTACGCAGAAAGAATGCGTTGATAAATATTTATACTTTAATATCCATTTGGAAAATCTAGTTACCTTATTTTCTTGAACATCGCAAGTGCATTATTTTATGTATATACATACACATGTATATACATATATGTATAAAAGGCTAAAACATCCAATTATTGAAAAATAAACTAGAGTAGAAATAGTACTGAATATACAGAATCGAATAATAACTACCTGCATTAATCAAAACTATAATTATGTGATATTGATATTAATTATTCCTTATAAGGTATATATTAGATTACATTTAATGACGTAATAAATTATTTATAAGTAATTATAATAATTCACAAATAATGGTATAATATAATTAACTTATTTGATAATTATATATAGTCCTTTCAATGCACATACGTTATATTGTAAGCATAAGAGATATTTTGTATATGGTATAATGACACATAATAATAAGCAGATATAGATAATTTGTCTTCGGTTTTTGTATTCAAGTCATCAAACTATGAAAATTAGGTTAACGTATGTGTTTAGTTTCAGTTACAATATCTAAGCATTTCGAAGAAGTCATTTATATTTAAAACTTTCAAAAGCTATTGGCAGATTAAATAGAGAAAATATACATGAAAAAGTTCTTGTATCTAATTTAGAAATACATCCCAACTACATGAAACTATAATTAATTACATAAGACCATGATTAATTTATTCATGCCTTATTTGAAAAGCGTTGTCTCCAATATTAAAACAACCTTTTCAACATTACGAAGTCTATCTTTGTGATAAATAATTTGGTGTGTTTGCTTGACTAAATTTCATGAATGTTAAACCTATCCTAATAATTTAAATTAGCAGAATACTCACCGGCAAGAAGCTTTAATAATGTATTTACATTTACAATTCCTAAATTTATATTTTATTATTTTATGAGGGTGGAGTGAAATATGACACATACATGGAGGGTCGCGTTACTACATATGTAATACGGAGTAAGCAATAACATCTGCTCGCAGTTGGTAATAGAATAATTAGACTATCATCAATGTACGATTGACTGTACTGATTACTTTTAGGGTTTAGCGTTGATAACTATAACCTAATAACCTAAAATGTACATTTAGTATATAAACATGAAAAGTGTCACCAACGTATGAAGATAAAAATGCCCCAATTTGGAGATTTTTGTGCTACCAACTATTGGAAAATCAAATTTCCCGCGATGTGAAATTTACTAAATGCATCTGCTGAGCTGGAAGTAAAAAACTTTTATACAATTATTAAAATACAAAAAAATATTATCAAATTGTAATTAAATACATATATCATTTCTGAAAAGTTTAACAGACGGGGATGGAATTATTTCTTTACGATGATACTACTCTGTTCCCAATAATAAAGGGTTTTCCAATAAGGACTTGACAACTTTTTTTCAAAATAAAATGCAGACCATTTGAGATATTTCAAAACCTTTATTATCTTGTTGAAGTACAATCAAAACATTTATGAATGGAACTCGACTTCGTTCATATGGCCACCGCGGGCACGTTTGCAGCGGTCGATTCGTTCGACCCAATTTTCGATGACTCGGCCACACAATTCGGCTGAAATGGCTGCTACTTCGCGTTTGTTGGCTTTGAGCTCTTCCAACGTTGTCGGCTTATTGGCATAGATCAATGACTTGACGTAGCTTCAAAGAAAAAAGTCTAGAGGCGTTAAATCGCACGAACAAGGCGGCCAATCTACTGGTCCATTTCTTGAGATAACAGGCTCATCAAACTTACTCTTCAATAAATCGATTGTAACGTGTGCTGCGTGGCTTGTGGCACCGTTCTGCTGAAACCACAAGTTGTCCAAGTCCATATCTTCCAATTCGGGCCAACAATAATCGGTAATCATGGCGCGATAACGATTACCATTCACAGTAACGTGACGATGATTATCGTCAACGAAAAAATATGGCCCTATGACGCCGCCGACATGCAAACCGCACCAAACAGTTATTTTTTGTGGATGAAGTGGTGTTTCATGAAGCACATGTGGATTTTCACTCGACCAATATAGCATATTTTGCTTATTGACGAACCCATTGAGCCAAAAATGAGCTTCGTCACTGAAAATGATTTTGCGATGAAATTGATCATCTTGGCGCATCTTTTCCAGAGCTCAATCGGAGAACGTACGGCGCTTCAAATGGTCCATCAGCTTCAATTCTTGAGTCAGCTTGGTCTTGTATGGGTGTAAACCAAGATTGTTACGCAAAATTCGCCATAAAGTGGTCTGGGCGATGCCCAACTCATGAGAACCTCGTGGAATTAACTGATTTGAATCATTTGCTACGGACGTTTCCACGGCAGCGATATTTTCGACACATCGATCAACCCGTTGTCTCACTGGCACGGCAACATCACACAACTAATATGTAGACTCAAATTTTTGCACTAAACCTGTTACTGCCTGTCTAGTAGGGCGAGAATTACGACCGAAAATCGGAGTTAACGCTCTTAAAGTAGCGGTCACCGACTCCGAATTTCTGTAGTAAATTTTTATAATTTGCAGACGTTGTTTGTTCGTGTACTTTACCATGATGAAAATGTTAAGTTTACTGAATAAATTGACAGTGATAGTTCGATGATTAGTGAAAGTTCACAAATTGAATTAAAAGTTGTCAAGTCCCTATTGGAAAACTCTTTATATCGATGGGTAGTAGGATAAGATAATGGTGTCTTGGAAAGGACACAACCGATATTAATACGTTCAAAATGCAGTGTTGAATGATCGTTCTGAGAACTAGTGTAAATTTTAAATATCTCAGATAAGCGGATAAAAGTACAATTAACATCAGCTTCTTTGTATGAAAAACGTCTTAGTGAGAAGGTGCTGCGATTGCTAACGATTGACCAGTAATGGCAAAGATTAAACATAGGACTTGGATCCATTATCATATATCAAAAACAAAATAACAGTTCAGACTGGCAATGGTAGATTCAAGTATTTCGGAGACAAAAGTATCTTAATCGACAGGGAATATAATAGCTATTATTTCTTAGAATAGTTACATATTCGTTATTTGTCTCGATAATGGAAATACCATCATAGAAGAAAGCATATTGGGCAAAGAAAAAAATTCCGTATCATCACAAGAATACGTCGACTAATTGGCAATTAATTGCTGAAACAAAAATGTTATGAATCGAACTTGCAAGTACCTCATAATGAATTCGTTAGACTGAGCCTCAAGTGACTTCATCCTGTTTTCTAATTTGAAAAAATGTTTTGATAGAGAGAGGCCTGTCTTAAAGGGCGAGGTAATGTATCATAATAATTGATTTTGAGGGCTTCGTACAATATCAAAAGTATAAAGAAGTTTGAACACCACTGGACTGATATAAAATTTTTGAAAATAAAACTGTTTTCTTGGTCGGATCAAGAAAATTTCTATCCATACACGTATATGAGGTGTATGTACATTAGTGCAAAGGCTACATGTGGCTTTACCCATATTTAAATTCTGAATCAAAAATCTGAAATGTAGAAATTTTTGGCGACTATAACAATTTATTACTTTGACAGATAGAAGACTGCACGCCCCGGCTTTTGCTGACCTAACAAATAAAAATTATTAATGAAAGTGTTAAATAATGTATTTAAGGAGACAAGACATAATTTAGACAACTTCAAATATGAGTTGAAATACAAAAAGTCATAACATATACACTTATGTTGGATGGTAAATTTCTTTTAGTCTAAGTTCTACTTTTTTCATTGTTGAGTGTTCTATTAAATACCAGCTTTAATGAGTATGATATATGTATATGGCGTATGAAGTATTATTCAGTTACATCATAACAGCACCTTATTAAATTAATGAATAATTTCCGAAAAGAATGCTTATCCTTAATGCGAGCGAACTTTTAGTTATTCAATGTTTCGCAAAGGCAAGAAAGGTTAGAACAATGGAGAGGTTTTATTGGAAATACATAACAGTCGATTCAAATATGGCTGTAAGACTATTAACCGAGGAATTTAATGTACCAAGATTTTCATTATAATGTAAAACGAAATATTAACTGAGGTAACTAAACCTTTCCTATTTCGTATAAATTTAATTTGTAATTTTAGTACTAGAACGAACGATAAGTTTAAACGCGGCTTGTACTATTTTCGACATATGTACATATATACTGTGATTATTATGTTAAATGACTTTTTTATATACATAAAATTTTTATATCGAAAGCTAGGAGACGAAATAGGATTACATAATTTGAAATTATTTAAATAAAAAGTTAATAGCTGCATCTTTCAGTGTTTAATTTTGTAGTTAAATTCTTTTCAATTTTCTTTGCAATTGATATAAAAACTTTTGCAATTTATATTTAAAAGCTTTTTGTAATTGTATTCGTTGTTATAGTTGTAATGTATTAAACCATTTCGTGAGCAAATCTAAAATAAATTTATGTAGACACAAATTATTTTATTTTACTACACAATCCTTCAAAACAAATAATCTAAAATAACGCTTAAGAAATATTTCTGTGACATTCTCAGTTTGGAACGAAGTTATAGTAGCGTTTGCAGTCAATATAAATAAGTAATTTTCCATAAATAGTATTTAAATATGGAAAGGCCAATGTAAAAAATCTATAAAAACTGAGCAAGGATAATACAAGAAGTGGAAGTACAAATGGAAATACAAGGTTTCCTAATACAATTTATCTATCAGTCTTTTAATTCTCACTGCATTTTATGCACGCATCCTTTCTTCGAAATCAATTATTGTTATCGTTATTCGCCATCTCGCGTCGTAAAAGAATTTTAATCGTTCGAAAGCATTTTTCCTTTCTGTCTACTTTTTATAAGGGGAAACAGGGCAAAGTAGTGTGGAAAGTGATCTTGGATGTTCCAATACCTTCAGTCTGGTTCTTGCTATATACTACAGATGCTAAAGTGATGGGCTGAAGCGTTATTGTGGTAGAAATATACCTGCGAGGACGATTTTTATTTGTGAGTTGCTCAATAACTCTAGGTAGATATTCCTCTACGTATCACGCGTTTCAAATGCCAGGTGTTCCACGACCTCCTTTCAGGGTAAAAAGACGGCCACTATTTTCTTTCAAACGGTTCAAAATTTCCACACAGGAACGTGTGCGCCATCATTTTCAAAGAGTCAAACTTTGTTGCGCGCTCAAGTATCAAGATATAACATTACAAGACGTTCCATTTTTACTTAACTTCCCGAATATCTTGCAGCACTATCAAAATGTCGTGGTATCTTCTTGTCTGTTAAAGTATGGGTTACCTAAAGGAAAAAGAATCATTTGAAGATATTCATGCAGAATGATATAAATAGCAACTGTATGAATGCGAAGATATCCTTTTATCTTGGGATGACTTACATGCTTATGGAATTCGAGGGTCTTCCTAATAGCATCAATGGATGAGTTTCTGACCTCAAAGTATCTTAGCAGTTGAAATTTTTTCTCCTAAACTTCTTGTATCGCTTGAATTGACAATCGTCTCTTAGTACACGAATCATTTCCTTTAAATACTTATCAATATTTAATCCATGGTCAAAGTTGTAGCGCAAAATTGGTCGACATTTATGAATACAACACATTAAGCTGTTTACACAGCTATAATTCGTCAGCAATTAAAAAACCTAACCAACTGTGTCAACCCACATTGAATTTCTCAAGTAGGCAACGATCGAGACGTAGTGCAAAATTTTTGTAGTGCCCTTTATGTCCGGAAAATATCTACACAAGCTGTTATAAATAAAGTATAATAGCAACAGAATGGTATAAATAACTTTAATAAATGAATTTGGATAGATTGTTTAGAAAAATCGGTAGGGGAAATAAAGAAAAACACTGAAAAAGTAGAGAAAAACGTTAGAATATAAAGATCACAAATAATATGCTAAAATACATTAGGACAGCTACAAAATACGTGAATAAATAGAAAAAAACAAGAAAAATATATTTATCGTAATATAATCTTTTAACGTGAGATAAATTAAAAATATAATAGGCGGATACCAATTACAGAATGAACTGGTATTTTAATATAATTTAATGCCGTGTATAAACAAAAATATTGTAGCAATGCTATTATCATCTAAAAATTTCATTCTTAAAATATTGAGTAATGTTAAGAAAACACGGATATAATTGATTGGCATTACGATAACATTAATAAATCATTTTTTAAGTGGGGTTATGTTATTAGAGGAATTAAAATTTTTAAATATTTTTCATCAGATAGCGGACGTTCCACAAACATTTGGATATGAAAAATTTATTGTCTTGATACTCTTGCGTATGTTGTAAATTAACTATAGACAAATTAATGCTGCTTTATTTATGGAGACAGGCACTTCAAAATATTTATTAAATACATGCCGTTCTTTACTTATATGAGAGGAAAGAAATACAAAATTGATATGTCTGTTTGTTTGTGCATGGTTATTACGTTACACACCTTCTCATTATTATCGTACAATAATTAGCTGTTGTAAGAAATATGAAAGGTATTTTGCAGTGAATATCTTTTTGAAGTCATTAATTTGTAGTAAATGGTGATGGAAGATAAGGTTATGTATGTATCATTTAAATATAATCTTCGCTTTTGATAAGTAGATGTATTAATTTGATGAAGGTGAGTAATTAGTATAGATTTAGTTTTATTAGTATTAAAAATAATAAAGTTTCAATATGACGAAATGTTATATACGGTGTGGTTAAGAGGAAATGAAAATAAAAAATAATATGGGTCAAGACAGCTTTTTTAACAATAGTATTTGTGATACGTTCACTCAGACTTTGTATAAATATAATAATGTTAGTGTTTAACATCATCGCCAAGTACAGTTCAATAAGATTATTTACAATCAAGTTATTAATAGCCAATAGTCAAATATTAATGATGGCGAATCCTGAAGGTCTCTACGTTTAAGGCAAGTTTAGTACAATGTTGAAGGAAAATCTTATTCAAACAAAAGAAAGAAATAAAAATGAAATATGGACAGCAAAAAAGACTCAGTATTCGTACTTACACCGACATCAATTTCTGATACACGTTGCAATTGTGCATGTCACTACCTTACAACAATAGGAAGACTAAAATTTGGTATCTGGTAACTACCTATCCAATAAAATAGCAATGAGGGGTAGAAGCTATTTGACCGAATATTCAGATTATTGATCAAGACAAAAAAAGATAGCTTTTCCATGACAGTTGACAAATTAATTTAGATCCCGCAGACCAAAAAGAATATATTGAATTATACATATGTTAGATGTTTAATACTGTAGTCAACAAAAAATTAATTTGTAACTAGTTTTTTAAAACCAAGTGTTGTTCAGAAAGTAGCTCCGTATTATTCTATATAGGTAGCAACAGTCGTCACTATAACTTGGGTGATTAGAAATATTCTTTGCTCGAATTCTTTATCTTAAGCTATCTAGCGGGAAAAAATAAAAGAATATGAGATGAAGCGTCGCCCAGTGGCAAATTTTAAGTGACACACATTTATATGAACGTGAAATCTAAGTTTTCATACAATGATGCGTAAAAAATAAAAGGGGAATCAAGAAAAACCTTAAAGTTTCCTACACAGCAGGTCATCGTATTACCATTAACTGTTTCAAATTTTTTGGTTAGAACCAGGTATTTTTAAATCTATTTACTTATATCGGTTATTTCTCCTTTTCTTCATTGTTATTATAGATGTTTATAGGTCTCGATTGCTCTTATTATTACAGTTTATTCGTTTCTATCTTTATACTCCACTTTGTAGCTTCTTATTTCCATTATCCTTGTGTCCTTAATAACTTCGTTTCTCTGTCTCTCATTCTTCTGATTATATCTGTTAGTTTTTATTCCCTTATCTGTCGATACTCTCCCCCCCCCACTCTGCATCCTGTTACATTCTAGCATTGTTTTCATTATTCTCTTGTCTTTTGTTTTCAGGTAGTCCTACTTTTTTGTCTATTGCTGTTGTGAACAACAACAATATATAACAGCTGAATATTAATTACAAATAGTGAGTTCTCAAGACTTCTAAAACGAAAAGCTCAAAAATACTTAACAGGTGCATTAAGGATTGCTTTATTAAAGAATTTATGGAAAAATTTAAATTTATGATACGTGATTTAAAAAACTACCTAACAAGGAAGGCTTAGTAAAATTTATTGTTACATTATTTAAAAGTACATATGTAAAACGACATTTCTTATTTAAAGCTACATATCTTTTACGGTATGTTATATACCTCAATTGGTTTTTACGATTTTGGCAGTGGAGACTACTTGCTAAGTGATTCACAACTGTTTGCGATTAGTAGTAAAATATTTCTAGATTAATAAGAAAGATAGGTTTTACTTCCGTAGATTACCCATTCTCCGCATATTTGTCTAATTTCAAATTTTTAAAGTTTTTCAAAATTCGTTACATGTAAGTTTCATTGTTATCGAATTGTTACGCATTGTTTACCTTACAGGTAAATTATGATCCATACTAACATTACTATAATGAAGAGTCTGTACATTACTAAATGTCTGGTGAAAATACGTTCCTCTGTATTTACGAATTTGTTCCTTTTGTTAATATTATTTCTATACAACGTTTTTCACTGAATCTTGTTTGTGTAATACCATTCTTACTGTTATCCTTATATCCATTGGCCTCAGTATGATTACGCCTATTAATTATGCTTCCTTTCGCTCATTTGTATATATCATCCATTTATATTATGCAACTAAAATTAACTATTAACTTTGTATATTTATTTGATCATACCTGGTATATTAAAAAGTTTCTTTAGATCACATTGTCTCCTACATTTAATTGCTCCTGCAAAATGAATCTCTATTTATAGATTTCCAATAAATGTTTGTTTTTACATAAGTTATATATATTCTCCATCTATAAATTTTTCTTTTGTGAATGAAACTAGGCCCAGTTTCGGTAAAAACTGCTTAATTTGTCTTTTTTTTGTTTTGAATTGCGTTATAGAATCTAGATTATCAAATTTAAGACTTTCTAGTTTTCTTATTCTTAATATTAGATGTCATGCTTCTTAATTTAGCAGTAATTTAAGCGTTTCTTTCAATTAATCTTAATTTCTTTAATTAAATCGAAACTACGTTTTCCTAATTGTGCGCTTTTTATCTTTTGCCACTGTATTGTCTATACTTTTGTGACGGTTGATACCTAAAATGGGATACAAGATTCCTTGTTTCTCACCCCGATATACAAGTACACAGGTGTTGTTATATTCATTTAACAAAGTGGCGCGTTCATTTTATTTAACAATCGATACGACAGCGAATAACCTAGGATAATTAAATCAACCTCTGGTAGGTTTTTATATAGCTGTAAAGTTTTGAATTTAAAAAGCGTGTCAAATTGTGTAGTTTTGTCAAATTAAAATTGATATCGTTGACCTCGGAGAGTTGTCGTGTATAATTTAGTAAATTTATAGTGTTTATTGTTATATTATTATTAATAATATTGAATTGCTACATGAACAATGACCTTCCTAATGTAGTTTTTATCGATTGTATAAGTAGATCATGTAATATGAATTACTATATCCTTAATCGAAAGCTAATACAATTGAAATATTCATATATATATATATATATATATATATATACAGAGGGTACTAGGAAAGTTTTGTAATACAGCTTTGTTTATTTAATTTTTTCAAAGAAATTTCCTCTACACTTAATACACATCTTCATCCTCTGAAACTAATCTTTAAACCAGTTTTGCCAAGTTTCACTTGGGAGTAAAGCACACTCGTTGTCCCAAGCCCGCAGAAGGTTCTCATCACTGGAAAATCGCCTCCCTTTTAGCTTCATTTTCTTATGCGGGCACAGTGCAAAGTCTCAGGGAGCAAGATATGGACTGTAGGGAGGGTGCTCGAGAAGTTTCAGTACTGTCGGTGAAGGCTTTGGCACGGTGAGCTGGAGCATTATCGTGATGGGGGAACCAGATGTCCATTCTTGACTTTGGCAGCAGGCTCTTCACAGATTCAATGACTTTAGGCAGGCACTGTTCAGTATACCACTTAACGACGCGTTCCACAATTCCACACGATTTGAAAAATACGGCTATCAATTTCTTCTTTACGGATCGTGAGTTTCTGACAGCTACGGGTGTGTCCTCATCATCACAGACCCAAACTTTGTTTTGAGCTTTGGTCAGCACATCGTAATAGTACAGCCAAGTCTCGTCACCTGTCACGATGTTGTTCACATACCGAGATTGTCCCCTATTAAACTTTTTTAACATCTCCCGGCATCAAGTCATGTGTTGTGTCATCTGCTCTTCAGTCAGTCGATGCGGCACCCAGAGAGAACAAAGTTTCGTCACGTGCAAATGATCATGCAGAATCGAACAAATTGTTGGTGCATTTAGGCCTGAAGTACCCTCTATCTGTTGGTAGGTCACCCGCCTTTCCTCGCCAAGCATTTTCCTCACAATAGTAACGTTTTCCTCCGTAAATGACGTTCGTGGCCTTTCCGACCTCTCAGCGTCCTCCACAGTTAAATTTCCCCTTTGGAATTCTCTATACCACCTGCATCTCGTTATGAGATGTGGACAAACATCATCTAGGGCAAGAGTCATTTTTTCGAAGCACTGGTCTATGTCTAAACCACGCACGAAATTGTTACGCAAAACTGCCCTTAGCTCATTTCGTGACCACGATGCCATCGCAAGCACTTTACACTCTCACTGCTAAGGAATAACTGAGCCCATCGACATTGTGCGACGGCTACTATGCGCGTATGAACATGCAGTAAAAAGCAGCTTTCTACGATTCATTGCTGCGTCATATTGCAAAACTTTCCTAGTACCCTATGTATATAATCTGGACAAATGTTAGTGTCCATATTGATCGCATTTTGAATATTGGGGCATTATTTCAATTGTATTACTTTTATCTGTTTGTGTGACGTAATGGTAATCATGTTTTTATTAATTCTATTTGTCAATCTTGTGTAGTATTACCGCATTTCATCTGATTTACAATCTGGAGATTCACCAAAAATGAAATACTATATTTCACAAATTTTATCATAGAGAACAGTCAATTTAAGGTTAGACATTTTAATTTTAGGTATGTTCTCTAAAACATTTCGTGCTTACTTGATTTTATAATTCTCGTTGCATTCACAGTCATCTGACAAGTTATTATCATTTTTAGTGTTATTAAGAATTTTTAAATTATTAGGAATAAATATGAAACTATTTACAAAGTTGTTTAAAATGAAAGAAGAAATTTGAAATTTTTGGAGAATAAATTTGTACATATTATACCTACAGATATGAATGACATATTATACAGGTCAAGAATAGAAATTAGAAAAAAATCGTTTAATATATTTTGATGTTACTCAAAACTCCACTCCAGTGACGAATTACAAATAAATTAAACGCGACGCGTTATTTGCCTATAGGCATTATAACGTTGTAAATTACAGAATAATTTAAGAGAATATCTAAATATTGTGACTTAAATGTTTTTATGGAATAGAATGATTGCTTGTTTATATGTATGTATACCATAAAAAATTAGCATTAATTTATATTTATTATAATTTCTGCTCGTTACTGAAAGTGATAAATTGATTAGGTGGCAATCGTAAAAAAGAATTTCATCATTACAGACATATATTTACAATATTAACTGTACATGTACTTGAACTATTTAAATATGACAATAATAGTCTATCTAGAATTTAATATTCAGAAAGATCTAATAAAATGTTTAAATATTTTGCGTTAAGTAAAAGTTATTTGTCATTTTAATCTTTATATTTTTCTATAAAAGTTTACTTTCCCGTGGAAGCAATCAAGGTGCTAATTAACATTATTTAAATATTCTAATCAAACATTGGAATATTGTAATTTTAATATGTCCACTGGGAAGAACCGCGGCTGGAGCAATTGCGTAAGTGATGTTCCAATTTACTGACATTTCTGACATCTAGTTTGTTATTATTCGGTGTTAAAATTATTTAGCGTTCGTTTTAAAATAAAAAAATATAATCAAGTTAAAAATAAATTATAGGTCGAGGGCAACTGCATATATTTATTTTTCCATATAGACTTTAATATATTTTTAGTTTTACTAATATTTTAAAGTTACTAATAACGTTGTTTTTCAATTTTTCAACTCTTCGCGATGCAATGCAATGTGTGACGATCGATTCTATATATACAATACATATAAGACTTCTCTGTTCAAATTGAAACATACAAATGTTGCCAATATTTACTAGTAAGGTTATATATGCAAAATTAATACTAAAATACAACCTAAAAATATATTCACGGAAATGTGAGTTTCATTGTTCAAGAATAAACAAGAAATCATCAATTTCTATTGATGAATTCTTGCAGTTCTTTCTTACAAACTATCTACATACGTGGAAGATCGCGTCTGAATTTATTATTTCCCACATCTTTCAATTCATCTTTCAAAGGCTTTAAACCCGATAACGTCGTATATCTTGTTGTGACATTTCCATTAGAGCTTTTGAAATATACTCTAGCTTATGTGATGTGGAAAACTCTTATCAAATTCCTTTTATACATTATTTTATTTAAATCAGTTGCGAAAGTGGTCGAAAAGCACACCTGCCTTATTAAGCATGTCCTCAGAATCAGTGCCTGAAACCACAACAAATCTATCTTCCACATATGTATGTACAAAGAAAGATAGTTTAACCAAAAATATTGTCTCTTAAAAAAAGTTAAAACAGTACCTATAGCAAGACTGGTGAAGAAACTATATATGGAATATTCTAACAAAATGTGCACGATTTGACAGAAAGACAAATCAGCTAGTCATAGCTCATCTTACCTAATATCGTTTAAGTTTTACAAACAAAATGCTTAGATATACGCAATTAAATGTACTTGTCCGATCGCAAAATATAATAAGAGTGTCTAGGTGCACGATATATTCATTAATGAGGGAAGTTATAATTTAGTCATTCTGTCTGAATCTATGCTGGCTGTCTACATAGTAGGCTATTAAATATAGAATATTTATCGATTTCGAGAAAGCTCGATCAGATAATAACTGTGTTTGTCCTGAATCAATTTTTTTTATGTGTCAGATTTAATCACTGTTGATATATAACCCCTTTCCACATTAATTTTCGTATTCTGTATACGTATTTCGACAACTAAGTTGCGTTTTGTCTTTCAACGATACGGATCGTGTGCGACATTTGTATACAAAATTCGAAAGTTACTGTGGAAAGGGGTTATATATCAACTTTAAGTGATTAAGTTAATCAACTACAGGCTCCATCAAAATTACCATGCGTCTGATTAATTACTGATACGTTTCTCTAAAGAGATAAATTGATTAACTACGTCAAAGGTTGAATACACATAAATGCCACAGAAAGCAATATATCACATAATATATTGTGGATAACATTCAATCAAAAAAGTTCTTCTCTTGACTAAACATAAAGAATTGTGATTAAAAACTAGTATTATTCACCTCTTAGAGAATCATCTATATTTATATATATGTTGTACACGATTTCTTTATGAGTACCATGTTGCTTGTCGTGTAACATTGCCTGTGTAAAAAACACAAATTTCTTAGCATACAACTTTACGCTTTATTTTCATTAGTTATTCGTGGAGAACTATTGTAGCCTCAATTATACATATTTTTTACAACAAATAAAAGTTAAAAGGATGTAAAAACATTATAAAAAGAATTAAAAGCGTCAATATAACCTAAGAAATTATGAAAATATTACATAATTCTATATTTTGCATTTATTACAAACAGGTTGTTGTAAGCAATATATTATTCTCAAAATTCGTAATCGTCACCTCTTTCCATATCGTTTAAATTTAATACGAATCAACTCAAAAAAATCTCTGTCTACTGTTGAACTATTTTTTCATTAAATCGTTTATGGCTTTCTCACCTCGTTAATTAATTAATCATTAACAAAATGTGCTTTTATAATAACACTATACGTACATACTCTGGATCCAATGCTTAAATGTTATATATTTTCTATTAACTTAGTTCTGTGTCGAATTAAATTAAATCAATCTGTCGAAAGTTGTCTATGAAATATAATAGAATTTTGTATAAAGTCGTATCCTATTTCTATATTTTTCTGCTCCTCTTATGTCAATAACAGTACATGTAATCGTCGCATATAGTTATACACAACTAAAAACGACTAAGAACTATTTCTTTTGAAGAAAACGTATTGAAAATTACGTCTTAAAGCATTTGTTACTTTAAGAAATGGAACAAATTCTGTACTACTTTGAGAAATACATTAAGTACAGATAATTTTAATTCATTTACGTTAGTCATTACGTGCCTAATATATAGATACCAAATTTAACGAGACTTGCTTGTAAGATATCTCATGTAATTTATGAGACAGAAAGTTGATGTGAATACACCTGAATGCAGGTGTTATATTGAGAAAAGGAAATCGAAAAGGATAAGATTTTTAGTGTTTATACACATGTTATGTACAATCAAATAATGTTTGCGCAGCTAACTTATGCGCAAAAGTATATTAATGAAATTTTGCTAAAAATTAATTATTTGATTGTGTTTTTTGATCTGCTAATAATAACTAACTACTAGCTTTCTATTGCAATAATATCGCACACACAATGTTCCTAATAAAACAATAAATTTTAGGCTTTAACAATGTAATTTTTATTATTCTTATATACAATGTTGCTAATTTTGTTTGAATCTTGGTTCATTTTTGGCACTGGCACGCTTTCATAACTTCCAAAAACTACTGTAACATTGTTTTCGTGGGTTTTGAAATTTTTTACACGACTGTTGTTCGGGAGTTGAAAGGAAATATTTTAAAACGTACGAAAATATACCCAAGCTCAACTATGAAGCGAGATATTAATTTTTCTGGAAAAACTCATTGTTAATGATGATGAAAAATATTTTCTAACTTCTCATGTCGAAATTACTGGTAATGCAGTTTCGTTACACAATAAATATTAATGAGATTCTGGTTCAAGTAAAATATAAGCGAAAAGCCAAATTCCCAGAAAATGTATTAGTTTGATGCTCTCTTTCGTAGGCAGGCGTTTCTAGACTCTGCATGTGAGAGGATAAGTGGTAACCATTGATTTTTACTGTGAATGTTGCTTGCTGAAATTAGCCGATTTTGTCAATCTGCATTACTAAAATGATGAAATCATATTTGTCCAGAGTTTCTTTAGTCATTTCACTCGAGAAACTATGCAATAGTTGGAAGCGCGTAACATACCTTCCATGTCTTCCGCGCATAACTCGCTAAATGAGTTGTACGCGTAAAACAAGCTAGGCCTATTAAAACATTTTGGTTTTTGTTGACACAAAAGGTTTATGAGAGTGATGAGAAGACCCAAAATTGTCATACATTTGGGTTCAATTGAACAATTCGAGCTATTGATTGTCATTTAAGTAATGCAAAATTAATAAGGTTTTTTAAGAGTAGTTTTGTTTTTGAGAAAGTCCTGAAATTGTCGTTCCATTCGTTAGGTATTATACTACGGCCATATAATTCCCATTTTTTACGTTTCGTTTTTCTAAGAAGAATTTGTGCGATATCCAGTTATCCAGTTTTCAAAGTTCGCCTAATTCTTAAAATTACATTGTTTACCTTGAGCTCAGACTCGCGATTCGCGTTCAAGAAACTCATCTTCATCAAGGAAATTCCCGAAGCAAATCTGTACATATAGTAGCCCTACGATAAACTCTCTTTATATCATTGGTTGCAGCAGTCACATTATTTTCAAATTTCAATTCAGACTGCATTTTGAGCGGTACTTATTTTGTGTTGTATGAAGAACAATTATGGGTAACTATTTGAGCGAAATAGGTGCTGACTTTATATAATATAAGGACCAAGTGATTCATTATCACTTCAAATTCTGTTTTTGCCACAAATTCAGCGTAACGTTGCTCAGTGCAGGAATATCGTAGCAGAAGAATTGTGTTTACTTTTATGCATTTTTATAGTTTATAGTCATGGTTTTTCACCAATGCTCCCTTTATACACATGTATAAGAACTTGTATGTGTCCCGTTATATAATGTACATGTTAGAGTAATTTATTGAAAGAAGTCTAATTTGCTTATTTTCATAACGGTTGCCCATAAGAGGTACAATACTTTCAAACTGCGCACAGTAAATATTTTTCTTCTCCTACATTTCAGTACTTGTAACAACGTACATGTAACAACTCAATTGACTTTTATAAAAATCTATTTAGTTATTATTTAGTCTGTTTATGGGTATATTAGCAAGTTACCATTGTTATTCTGTTTGTTGGAGTAATAACGATTACGTTTGCTATTGTTGCAACAATTTGATATATTTAACATCTTACGATGATTACGATATGTGTAGTTTTCTTGTTATAGGTGATATTTCTACACATTCTCGTCGTCATACTTTAAGTGTTTTCGCACTGCATATTTTACCCATTCTTTTTTAATCGTGTATATCTACACTTTTGCCGTTTGCACAAAGCTAATTTCTTATTAATTTTAGACTAGAACAATCTTATTAGTTTTGGAGTTATGTGACATATCTTGAAAATAGTTTGTGCTGCTATCGTTGTCTTTGGCCTTATTCATAAACATAACGTATTTACATTTTAAACGTAAAAGTATGTCCTAACGTCTTATCCAAATGTTAAAACGCTTTTGTCGTAAGCTTTTTATTCGTACCGCGGTTCTAGAAGGATCTATAATATTTAAGTATATGTATCCTATCATATTCATGTACGTGAAGAAATAACAAATGAAATTTGCTTAGTTCTGACTTTCTCTGCTTGAAGCTCGTTCTGTTCCGAGATAGCTCAGCATGTTCTTCCTAATTTCTTTTCCATTATTTTTGCATGTATGAGAATAGATCGGAAAATCTCTAGAATAAGAGAAAAAATCGTAATCATTTTTCAATAGTCTCGTTTCAGCTCTACAACGCTAGTTCAATGCTTGTTTAGACCTTTCTACTCAATAAAAAAATAAGAAACATCTAGGCTTTCGAAATATCAATTTACAGATTTGAGGATTTCAGTGTTCAATGAGAATATCTTTCCAGCCTATCATTTCTTCCGCTTGAGAGCAGAATGAAATTTGACGAAGTCAAGTTCGGTGAATATGGTATATGTTCAATTAACTGAAATCATAATTCGTGCAATATCATATAAAGGGGATGAAGGACCATTGAGAAACGATTTTTAAAATTCGAAAAACAAAAAAAAAGTGGCGAGCAATAAAAGTAACATTATACCTAACAATATATAGGTCTACGGTTACCTACACGCGAAAAGTGGCAAAGAAGGGGGAAAGTAAATCGGAGGACTCTAACGTGTAATATTAAAGATTTTATTTAGAAGAAGAACAAATAAAGAAATAGAAGAATTATACAGAAGACTAGCCATTGTTCAGGTGGTAAGACTGCGGACGGCAGGGGCACACAGATATCCGATGAAAGATGGAATAAGATAATACTGATGGGAGGGGAAAGAGGAAAGAAAAGAAGAGGGTGGCTGAGAAAAATTGCCTGAAAGAAGTAATCAAAGATCTGTGGGAAGTAGGTGTTAGGGACTGAAAGAAGGAGGCACTATGCCAAAAAAGTGGAAGAAATATAGTGAAAGTTCTTTAATCCAAATGCCACTAGGCCTGTAGAGTTAATATATATATTTCGTAGTGAAGCGTCAACCTAAAATGCTTTACTACGAAACGACTTCAGAAGAAGATGATTGAGATGTCATCGACGTTGAAATACCGATTATTTCGAGAACTTCTGTCCAACATCGCGGAAAGCCCGAGAATCTAATATTACTCATACTTACAACCGCGAGAACCTTCGTTCGAACATATAATATATATATATATATATATATATATATATATATATATATGTTTATACAGAACGAGAAATAAGCGTTAAATTCTAATTACATTAAGCGACTTTTGACGAACTAAGAATTTCGTTAAATACGAAAGAAATGAATATCTGTCCATTTTTATTAGAAAAGGCGCCCGTTATTTTTATATTATATTTCAAACCATTCTGTAAAATTTATTTAAAAAGGAAAATTACCGAAACGCAAGACTTCGCTCGAGTTTCCGACACGCAACCAAGGATAAGAAACAGTAACAGAAATAGTAGAAAAGAGTTGCGTCGTGTCGGCAATGAATTAATTAAATGACAATCGAAGAGTTGTGACTACTCGTTTGCGTGTGTGCGTGTGTGCTTATTTCTATAGAAAATTTACGTGCGTTGCGTTTGCAAAATTTATGCTTTAATTCAAAAAAAAATCACACGCAATCATTTCCAAAGGACACAATTTTTGTAACTTACAAAACATGTAATTGATATTTGAACAAAGTTTCATATACATACGTATGAATGTACATACATTCATACAAATCTAAGTATATGATTATTTAGATTTTGTACTAAGTAAACGTTGAAACGTTGCTCCCTCTTTAACACTTAATAAATTTATATACACAGCGTATTCATATTTTAAAGTGTTATGGATGTAAAACCAATATCCACCGTTTATCGTTGCCTATCCATTAAATGTAATATGTGCATGAACCTAATTCTAATAATGTATTCAATTTGTTATTTAAAAAATTACGAGAATTTATTAGTAATTAGTGAACCTAGAAAAGAAAACACAAATTTTTTGTCAAAAAATTATTTTATTTTTCAACTTATATCCTTGTAATTTTATTTAGACCACCTTTATTTTAAATCTTTTCATTTCATCACAAATGAACTATTTTATCAAATAGTTCGAAGTATCTGTAAGTTTCTGTGACTACCTCCTTATTTGCCACAGGTCTCATCGAGCCAAGATTTCAGTTCGGAAAGGAGGAAAATATCTGAGGGATCAAATGTAACGAATAAGCTGGATGTGGAGGCATTTCGAAATGTAGTTCATGAATTTTACCATTGAAATAGTCGAAGTTTGAACACGCACATTATCCTGAAGAAACACAATACGTTTCTTCCTTAAGTAGGGTCTTTTGTACTGTATTATTGTTCTAAAAGCCTTGCGCAGTATTAACTTTCTATCGTTTGACCTATTTGAAAGTAATCGAAAAGAGGAATTCTACTACAGCCTCAGAATATTGTGGCTATAACCTTTCTGGCCAAGTGTGCAGTTTTTGCTTTATTCGGAACACTTAGAGTAACATTAGTTCATTGCTTTGATTTTTGCTTCTTTTCGGGTGTATAATGGTGGATCTAATTTTCGACAACCGTTGTTATTCGGTATCAAACATTTTTGGTCTTAATTTTATTAAATTGAAGTCTGAGATGCGTTCCCGTTTGTATTTGTGGTCCATTGTTAGTAGAAGTGGCAACCATATTGCGTATAGTATTTCTTATATTCAATTTTTTATGCAAAATTAAAACCATATGAAATGTGTAGTCTGCTCACGTAATTTAATTCTGTTGTCATCTAGCGCAATGTCATGAATTTTTTTTAATAAATTCTAGAATAGACACGTTTTTTGGTCATTCATTGCATTGTTTATCAAATATACTGGCCTACCACATTTAAACTCAGGCCAATCTCCATCTATAATAAATAGACTCTAACCCAGCCTTGATTTCATTGTTTATTATTTAGAAATAAGAACTTAATAGCCGATCGGTTCCTCACTTTTCCATGTCTTAAAATAAGCCAAACATCACTTTGTATTCAAATAAGTGTCCTTATAATCGGAATGAACGTAAATTTTAATAATTACGTTTTGAAGGATCGCCAAGTTTAAATACAAATAAGAACTTTTTTTCGTAATAACCTCGCGGTTCTAGCTTTGTCAGATTTGTCTTTAATAATAATATTTATTTTCTAACAGATTACCAAGAATCCATATTAATGGCAAAACATTAAAATTAAGGAATAGATTACATTACGAATTTATAATCAAAAAAATAATGACTTTAAAGTACAGATAAAAAATGAGAAAATACGAACAAAAATCAAAAATTGCTCTAATTAACTTATCTAAACTGTTACAAGTTACTCATTATAAATAAGCTTACACCCACACTTTCTTCAAGAAAACCATGGTTGATATCACGACACGTCTATGTCATGAAGATGCTAAATGTTGTTAGATGTTCATGGAGATCATACGCATTATTAATTTTCTAGTTTAGTTTCTTGTATGGTGCGCAACTAAGTTCTCGCTGTTTTTTTGATGAAAATGCAATCTTATTGTGAAAAAATGTTTACAAATGAATCATTCAAAATATTGCCCATCGCTAGCGACAACTTTTTCCCATCTTTCTGGCAGAGCTCGAATACCGTCACGGTAGAAGTGTTCGTCTTTTGAGGCTATCCACGGATCAAGCCATTTTGAGAGTTCTTCATATGAGCGGAACTGCTGATTAGCCAGACCATAATAATCGGACGGCGCAATATCTGGGGAATATGGCTGGTGGGGTAGGACCTCCCATTTGAGCGTTTCTAAGTAGGTTTCAACGGGTTTAGCAACGTGAGGCCGAGCGTTGTCATGCCGTAGAATCACTTTTTCGTGCCTCTGCTCGTACTGTGGCCGCTTTTCGCGCGGTGCTCGGCTCGATCGCATCAATTGAGTTCGATACCGTTCCCCAGTGATGGTTTCGTTCGGTTTCAACAGCTCATAATAAATAACACCGCCCTGGTCCCACCAAATACACAGCAAAACTTTCGCAGCGTGAATATTTGGCCGAACCGACGACGTAGAAGCATGACCGGGTAGTCCCCATGATTTTGTTCTCTTTGGGTTGCTGTAATGAATCCATTTTTCATCACCCGTAACGATGCGATGAAGAAAACCCTTCCTTTTTTGTCGCTGAAGCAGTTGTTTCCAGGCGAAGAAACGACGCTCAACGTCTCTTGGCCTCAAATCATAAGGAACCCAAGTTCCTTCCCAACGCATGCAATCGCTGGGAAATGGCTTGGCGGGTAACTCCTAATGCTGAAACAAGGCTCTTTCTGCGTTTGGCACGGATCCTCGTCGAGCAATGCCTCCAAATCAGCGTCTTCGAAGGTTTTTGGTCTTCCTTCACGCGAACGGTCGTCAACATCGAAATCACCGTCTTTGAAGCGACAGAATCAATCACGGGACGTTATTTCACTTGGGGCAGCATTTCCGTAAACTTTTTGGTGTTCTTGATGCGTTTCAGCCGCCGTTTTCTTCGAATGAAAGAAGAAAGGCAACACTTCCCGCAAATGACGATTATTTGGCACAAAATCAGACATTTTCACACAACCAAAAGTATATGACGCAAAAACAAAATCACTAATGTGTCAACGCGGTTTGTTTACCAATTGTCTAAGCTTGGTTCATGACGTTTTGGTGAGGTCACAATCGACCAGCACTTACTACTGCAGCCATCTCTTGAAAAACAGCGAGAACTTAGTTGCGCACCTAATAATTATTGCAATAGCTCTTCCGTTAATTGAATATTACTGTATTTTTCCTACACTAAAAATGTAACACCTTATACTCTCCCAAAGATACCTATGATATTAAAACTAGTCTAAATCAGTTAAAATACAGTCACTTATTCAAATATTTTTTACGTATATATTGAAACCAAAAAAGACGTTAAACTAAGTTTTTTTAAATTTATTGTTCATTTTTATAAAATTAATTGTTTCGAGTAGAGTATTATTATTTCTAATTTGTCGTTTCTTTGTATAAAGCCAATCCAAAATTGAGGGATTTCGTTAGTGTTTTATATTAAATGAACCTTTTTTATTATCAAACTGTTCCAAAATAAAGCAACATGTTTCAAATACATACGAATAAAAAAATAGGTATTTATATATAAATTGAGAATATTGACATTGTTAATATAAGGAATCTTGTAAAAAGATAAAATTGTTGGTAGATAAAAAATATGTAAATATGCTCTCAGAGATAACATTAGACTTGTAATTAATGAGTATATAATATAAAATGAAACAATAAAACTAAAAGTAAACTAACAAAAATAAATAAAATCAATATAAAAATGAAAGAAATCTATATAAATACAAAATGTCTTTTTAACAGATAACGTTTCAATGATACTTTTAAAAAACTAAAGTTATTATTTCGTTTTAAATTCTCGAACAAAATGCCATCAAATTGAAATAAGGATAAAATAATTTGGTGGAAATACCAAATTGGTCACGTTTTCTGATAGGTACATTGTAAGAAGTTACAGCTGCAAAACTATAGATTTAATTTCGTTTTAAATTAGAATATGAATGCAGACCTATTATCAAATAAAATTTTGTGGAGGTCATACACAAAAAATCACGTATCAGCTTAAAAACACGTTCATTAAAAGAACACAAATGATATATGTTTTCAGGCATCGCGAAATATCTTTTATATACTTCAACAAGATTTACCGCATCTGCACCAATTGCCTTAATATTCATCCTCACCGAATTTGAACAGAAAATACTTTTGTAAGAGTACCCATAAAACTTAACTAATGAAAAATATTGCCTCTCTCTCTCGTACGGCACACGAATGTATATGAACGATAGAATGAGAACGCGTCTGTCTCGCATATCGGCAACAAAGTTCCCAAAGCGTAAATGGACAGACATGATTTTCCAAACAGATGAATGTTGAAAGGAATCATTCAAACCTTAGTAACACCCTGTTTACTATATATGTTTCAGAGATTCACTCAACATCAGGTAAACTTGTGTTAATAACGAACGATTCCTTTGTAGACTTTATCGTACCTTTTCGAAACATATGTAGTAAATAGTGTGTTATTAATATTAAAAGGAATTCTTTTATCATTCATCTGTTTGGTAATTCGCCGAAATAGCAAGTGTCTCTTTATACACGCTCTGGAAACTTTGTTGCCGACATTCGAGACAGACGCGTTCTCGTTCTGTCGTTCAAATATCAGGTTGTTACATATAAAATGTCCGATTTTGTAAGGAATAAAAAAGTCTAAATTTAAAAAAATATAAATATTTATTCTGCAAAATAGTCTCCATTTACATCAATAGTTTGTTGCCAACGGCCTGGAAGCTGAAAAATTCCCTTTGAAAAGAAATCTAGGTTTTGACGGCTCACATATTGCTCAAACACTGCTATTACAGACTCCCGGTCAGGGAAGTCCCTATTTTTAAGTGATTGTCTAAACTTCGGAAAAAATGAAAATCAGTTGGCGAAAGGTCAGGTGAATAAGGTGGGCGAGGGAGAATTTCGTAACCAAATTCTGAAAGTTTTTAGATTGTCTGTCGTGCAACATAAGATGTTGCATTATCATGAAGAAGTATGGGTCCATGTCTATTGACTAGTGAGGGCTGCAAGTGGCTCAATTTTCCATGCATAGTTTCCAGTTCGGCACAATAGGACGCTGCCGTGATGGTTTCACCAGATTGCAAAAATGAATAGTGAATAATACCCTTACTGGTCCACCATACAGTCACCATAATCTTTCGCGGGTGAAGTGATGGTAGTGCATGCTGTCTTGGTGCTTCACCTCGATCTAACCATTGTCCTGACCGTCTCCGATTATCATAAAGTATCCACTTTTCGTCACACGTTACCACTCGATGAAGAAACGGTTCAACTTTCTGTTGATTAGCCAAAGAGGTAGCCACCTCTATTCGACGGGGCTTATTGGCTTCCGTTAATTGGTGCGGCACCCATCGATCGAGTTTTTTCACTTTGCCAATCGAAGAAAGGTGACGACTAATGGTGGCAATGGACATTTGAAATGTTTCTGCAAGGCTACGCACTATTGTCGGCGGATTACTTTCAACTTCTACACGCGGCTCGTCGTCATTAACGGTGCTACGCGCATATCCGCGAGGCTCATTTTCCAAATCAAAATTTCCCTCGCTGAATTTGTTAAACCATCGCCGTAATGTGCGTTCATTACACGTGGTTTCACCGAACGTCTGATTAATTTCTCGCGTTGCTGCAGCTGCATTTAATCCCTTTTTAAATTGAAAGAGGTAAATTGCCCGAATATCTCTTGCCGACAGCATTTCGATAGGCGAGACAAGGACAGGTGTATTAATCTTTCCAAGAAATGGAACAGGTACACACTTCAAAATAAATACCCTTTGATACAAATACAATAATAATTTTCACCAAAAACATACACGTCTTCACGCAAGTGCGATTCAGTTCAGACTGAAGGAAAAAACGGACATTACATTTGTAACAACCTGATACATTCGTGTATTGTACGGGAGAGGGAGGCAATGTTTTTTCATTATTTTTCTGGATCGAAAAGGTACGATGAAGTTATTAATATTTGAATGACTCCTTTTAACATTCAAACCTAACTACACTAAGATATTATCATATCGATCGTTAACCTCCATAAATGCTACTCTGAACACTGTTTTATTATTATTTTATTATAAGAGGGTGGATCCATAATTAGCAAACCTAGACAAGAAAGCACGAACTCTCTTACAAAAAATATTTTAGTTTTTAATGTATTGCCCTTGTACATTTTGTTCACTATTGTTCATTCCTTCAAAACAGTAACCTTTATCAAACTGTTGGAAATATACTTTAGTTTCAGCAATTGCTTCATTATTTCTCTTGCGATCGAGCCATGAGTTGAGATTGGAAATGCATTCATCTTCATAATATGAAATGCGTAGAGCCTCTGCTACTTCACGTAATTGTATTTGTCAGTTATCCAGCTGTATAGAATTGTTTTAAATAATTTCTGGAGTACACATGCCTTTTGGGCGTCCATTGCGCTTTTTATCAAATATATAGGTCCAACCACATTTGAACTGAGATATTAATTGGTTACAATTAAGAGAGATGCGTCCTTATAAACAGACTCCAGCTCAGATTTGATTTCGTTGTTTGTTTCGTTATTTAGAAATAGAAAGGTGATCACTGAGATGTGCTCTAGTATCTTCCTTGTTTCAAGACAAGCTAAAACAGTTTACTTTCTATTCAAATAAGAAGAGTCCTTGCGATCGTAACAAACGCAAATCTTGACAATTACACTTTGAAGGAATGTTAAATTGAAAAACAAATGCTTTTTTATTAGTGCTGCACTTTTTATCAAACTCACTACTGATCCGCCCTCTTACATTATTGGATCACTATACTTTGTTTGACAAACATATAGAGTAACAAAAAGTACCAGATCAGCATGTGATTGTTTTCTAATTGGCTTAACGGAAATTGAAGCCTTGTTCACACATTCGCGCTACATGCAAATACACTTTCGTATCTAGTGCCATTATCTGAGTTTATTTTAAGTGAGTTCGAGGTTATATTGTAGCTTATTATATATTACAATAATATTACAACAACTTCTTTTGAGGTTGTTCTTAAAATTACAGGTAAATTAATAAAATAACTGATGTGAATGTGAAAATTAAACTTAAACAGCTACTTTCTAACGTCACAAATGTTCACTTCATGACACAGAGTATAGTAATTAAATTTTTAAAAACTACAATTGCTTCCTTGAAAGTTTTATTTTTTCGTCACAATATTGAAACATGGCACAACAGGTCTGCATTTGTGGTAAATCATTCAATGTAGAACCCAGTACAAAGGCTTATGAAAAATTTAATAAGAACTTAAATAATTACTGCCACAAATGTATTAATAAGGCGTCAATAAATTTAATTTTTTATTCTTAAGAAATTATTTTAGGAGTAAAAGATATGTAGAGGTTAAAAATCTACTAATAATCTTAAAGCCTTAAGCTGCAATACAAGTGTCTAATGTATACTTTATATAAGCTTATTATTCAATTCTTCTAAAAGCTAATGCGTAAATCTAGAATATTCTATAAGAACCTAAGGGTGGTGTAAAAATGCGTTAGTGAAAATTGAACAAGAATATCTAGGTTAACTTTTGCCGGATATAAAAATAAGTGCAAAGAATCCTTTTTTTGTACTTACTTACTTATTTTATATTGAACAGATAGATGGCAGACAAAATTTAATAAAAGTACCAAGGTTGATTACTGCAAGATATTGGATATTTAGAAAATTATTTTTAATCAACTTCAAGAGAGTAATTTGTTTGAATGTCATAATAAAGCTCTATATTATTATTTGTTAGAGATTCTTGTATCTAGTTACTAATTTGTCAACATTTTTCCGAAATTTTCTAAATTCTAAATAGGTCATTTTGTAAGTAATTTATTAATTAATTTCAATATTTAACTATACATTATTATTAACATTATTTTATGGAAAATTATAAAATTTTTGTTCAAGAAGAAACACGTTTATCAAGTAATTTGACATTGAGTGAAATGTAAAATTATGCAATAATATTGGAACGTAGGTCGTGTATATTTTGTAAATATTCATATAAAAGTGTTTCAACAAATTCCATAATAATTATATAGAAAGCACATATGTTATACACGTATACTTCTTCAGAAATGAATATAATAAATTCTTCACGACCATTAGGTAACTATACCAGCTGTTTTACTCAGAATGTAATTTCTTGGTCGATACTTGACCAGTGCTCTTGCTTTAGGTGCTAAACTGTTAACACATCGATTAGAGCATGAACTGTGCAAATAAACAATTATGTCGACGAATTAAGAAGCTACTTAAAAACCGCAAGGTCGCCATAATTTATTTCTATATATATAGACTGTAATTTTATTACACATTTATGTATGTATGTGTAAGCAAATATAATTGTGTATTTGTTTTGTGGCATGTTGTAGTTTACGCACTTTAACAAATATTGCTGTTGTGCTTAAATATGTATATATGTAATATACAGTATGTAATTTATTATCGAATTTCGTAATTGTGTCCAATTTTTAATTTAATCTTAATATGATCTCTTGATTATTTCTGTTGCAATTAAATATTTATTTATTTATTTTTAAAAATAATAATAATATAAAATCATAGAACAAAAATTGCGCACGAATCACTAAATTAAAATCTACAAAATACATAGTGATAATCAAGGAAAAAATAAACTATAATTGGAAGTTTGTCAGAGAAAAAAATATTCTCGAAGTGCTTATTCGCACATCTACACATCATTAACACTGGTGTACATAGCAACATATTAATTCTGGATATCCGCGCATTAAACATCACAGCAATACAAGGTGTTGTACGAGGCATGATTATTGGAATTTTTGAAAGTAGGAAAGGGCAACTAATTTTATTGTTTATTAATTTTTTAAGAAATATTGCACTTTGATACTATCTTCTACTAACCAAAGAACGAAGATATACTTCATTCACAAATCTGCGCTGAATTCGTTCAAGGATAAGTCTATGACTAACATAAATCGATGACCAAATAAAATTTGTATATTCTGATATTCACATTATACAAAGAGTACTAGGAAAGTTTTGCAATACAGCTTTGTTCATTTAATTGTTTCAAAGTAATTTCCTCTACACTCAATTCATCTCTACATCCTCCGAAACCAATTTTTAAACCAGTTCTACCAAGTTTTACCAGGGAGTAAAGCACATTTGTTGTCCCAAGCTCGTATACCACTTAGATGTGACTGTCTTCTATGTGTCCAAAACGACGCGTTCCACAATTCCACTCGATTTGAAAAATACAGCTATCATTTTCTTCTTTACAGATCGGGATTTTTTGACAACTACGGTTGTGTCCTCACCATCAAAGACCCAAACTTTGTTTTGAGCTTTGGTCGACACATCGTAATAATACAACCAAATCTCGTCACCTGTCACGATGTTGTTTATATATCGAGATTGCCCTTATTAAACTTTTTTAGCATCTTCCGGCACCAAGTTACACATAGTGTCGTCTGCTCTTCAGTCAGTCGATGCGGCACCCAGAAAGAACAAAGTTTCTTCACGTGCAAAGGATCATGTAGAATCGAACGAATTGCTGGTGCATTTAGTCCTGAAGCACCCTCTATATGCTGGTATATCACTCGCCTGCCCTCGCTAAGCATTATCCTCACATTAGTATCGTTTTCCTCCGTAACAGACGTTCGTTGCCTTCTCGGCCTCTCTGCAGCCTCTACAGTTAAATTTCCCCTTTGGAATTCTCTATACCACCTGAATATGATTGTGCGATGTGGACAAACATCACCTAGTGCAAGAGTCATTTCTTCGAAGCATTGGTCTATGCTTAAACCACGCACGAAATTATAACACAAAACTGCAGTTATCTCATTTCGTTACCACGATGCAATCGCAAGCACTTTACACTCTCACTGCTGATGGATAACTGAGCCCATCGATATGGCGGGGCGGCTACTGTGCACGTATGAACATATCTCAAGATGCAGCAACATGCAGCTTCCTACGATTCATTGTTGCGTCATATTGTAAAATTTTCCTAGTACCCTTTATATATATGTATATAATTATAACTATTATAACTATTGTAATAGGTGGATTACTCTTCATCTTAACGACGCCTGCTTTCACTTAATATGTTAAATTCTTGATTTTTAGTCAGTAAAGATGTTGAATTTGTATTCCTTATTCACCTGATTTATCGCCTTGTGACAAAAAAAAATTCGTGGTTTTCGCCACCTGAAGTAGTTGTTGAACGATTTTGAGCGTTGGTTACCTAAAAAATGTTTTGCAAATTGTTTCGAATGTATACAAAAGTGTGTTAATGTTAATGGCGAATACTTTGAAAAACAATAAAGTCATTTACTAAATTTTATACCGTGACCTTTACATAAGTTCCAAAAATATTCCCAGCAGTCTTCCCATCAGTATATACTTATTTCACGAAATACACATCTGCTGTAATAAGTCAAATCTGAGGTACTTTTCAGAATGGAAGTGTTGAATACTCATCCGTTGTAACAGTAATTACGACGTGTTCAAATGAAAGTGTATACAAAAAGTAAATATTGAAAAAACTAGTACAGTTTACAGTGAAGTACAGTACATAAAAGGACTACTTAAACAGTAATAATGAACGGGATAACATTAACAGAAATTAAAATTTGAAAGGGTTGCGAAAATGAAATAACAATATAAAAAGTAATATGGATTTATTTTTTATAATGGATTCTTTATCCTTAATAAAATAGGGCGGCGATTTAAAACGCTTGGAAGATTCTACATAAGTATGAGTATATATTATAAGTACATTTTATTTAATTCAGAGAATAACAATTTCTTTTTAGTTGAATTCTGTGTTTAACACTAGAAGCGAATCATTAGCCGTTGTATTATGTGTACCTGACTTAATTCTCGCAAAATGGTACAAGATAGGAACTATATACGTTGGAATTTAAAATATGAAGGACTGGTACTGACACTGTGGCAAATATTTGCGAATATAAATTCCAAATAAGAAAAAGCCAGGTTAATACATAAGTTCATAACGTTTTATCGTTTCGAGTGAATTCCTTGAAAAAACATTAGTATGCATATGTCATATTGTTATGCATAATGTCGTATTATTATTTAACGGAATAGATTTTGAATTGGGAATACGTCTTTTATTTTATTTTTATTTATTGTCAAAATGAAATGTCAACTAGAAAAAAAAACGAACACTTCCGATGTATCCTTTTGTTTGTGCTCAACAGAGGAGATAATATCTCGGAAGCCACTAGAACTATTTGTGCCATTTGCGAAGAAAACGTAATTAGGGAGAGTACATCACAGAAATGATTTTCTTGATCTAAAGAGGACAATGTTGACATAAACAGTTCTGAACATCTAGAAAAACGGACGTCAGATGTAGAATCGAAAAATTATCAGTTCTATAGGTGGCAATTATAAATAATGGAGGAGAATATATCCTTAATTAGGTGATGTGTTTTGCTTATTAAGAAATCAAACAAACAACAAAATGCTATGAACTTATGCATCAACCAAGTAGATGACTAAATGAAATAAAACTTTTTAGTATCTAGTAACTAAATTAGGCCATGTCTCAGTTATGATGAATAAAATATTTTACATATAATACATATTATTGTACTCTCCCTGAAAGACAATTGTACAAATTTTTTAAATAAGCAGACTCCCTACAATCACATATATTTATTTATTTTATTCATAGCATTCTAATCCTAAGGTCTAGGAAGGTGAAGGGGTGCTATAATGGGTTTATATAAGTAAAATTTGTCCAGAATTGTTAAAACTTTTGAAGAGTGTGTTGGTAGAACGTATTTACAAATTTCAGTTTAACGTATTATAGCTAGATAAGTGGTGAAATAATTTTATACTTTATATTATATATATTTATATATAAAATAATGAAAGAATTAAGGAATTTGAAACAAAGCGAAATCGATAAAAAGTAGTACTTCCACGTCGACTAGCAACAAGAATTGCAACATTAATCAAACGATGATTGCCTTCATCATCAAGCGGTCGATAATATTGTCACCGACCACACAAAACTACTGAATGGCAGAATAGGAAATTTAATAACATTGCTTTGTAAAATAGACAAACTTTCTCAGAGTTACATCTTCTGCAGTGCTTCAATATAAAGATATCAGAACTGACCTCGCGAACTCGATCATACGCTGTTGGATTAAAATGTCGCCGACCTGCGAAAAAAACCTTGTTTAACCGAAATAATAGGTTGCATCAACGTTTTAATGTTGGAGAATGGTCTTTCTATAAAATCATATCGCAAACATGTCCAAAATGTGTTCTTGTATTGTATGTTAGTTACTGTTATTAGTTTCTCAATCACAAGTCCTATCAACGACGTGTCACGACCCAACGCGGTTACGCAATCAATAAAATTTGTGAGACGAACATCTTCGGAATGTTATAGAAAGGAATGTATAGCGCAAAGTGTTAAATATCCCCCGGCTGTTATGGTACAGTCATGCATTACTGGGGCTGAAACAGGATTTCTGAACTTTGTCGAAGGGACAACGACCCAGTATCAATTCACAAACGTTATAGAAACTACTTTGGTGCTCTTTATAATATTATTTCACTAGATGTAGAGAAAAATCGTTGCATGTTAGTGCAAGATGGAGCTCCGTGCCATACGGCGAAATCTGTTGAGAATGTTTTTCGCGATTTTAGTATACCAATATTGCCCTGGTTAGAAATTCTCTGGACTTCAATCCAATCGAGAATATTTGAATTATTCTTAAATTTATTGTTTGCTCGTCTCCAAATCCCAATTTAAGTGTTTAAAAGAAAATATCGAAAAAGATTCATTCAAGCTATCGGAGGTTTAACAAAATATAGAAGCAAATATATCACATATTTGTAAATATGTGTTCAAATCTATGCTGACACGTGTAATGTAGAAATATACTTTCATGTGTTTGGATTTTGTTTTGTTAAAATTCAAATTGTCGACTAATTTAATTACCAACTATTATAATTTTAAGTAGTTCAGTGATTTTTGATAGTTATTCACCTTAACTATCAATTAGTTTTTGTCATGGTCATCGCATTTTCTATGTTAGTCGTTCTCAAAATAAGTATTTCATGAATAAAATTGTTTAAACTAAAATTAACAACTTATATTCTGAAACGAGTATCATAAGTAGGTAAGTTATTAGAGTGATTTATTTAAATCTTTTTGCCGTATTTTGTGTGAAAGAATCAATTAGCAACACATATTACTTAAAAATTTTAATGTCCAAGCACATTTGGTACTTTTAAATTATGAAAGTTTTACAGTATAGGAAGCATACGTCTATTTCGTTTTTACTTTAAATATTACAAAATGTGTATAAATTCTAAACTATGTAGTGTAAAATTATTTATACGTCTTATGTGTACATAAGGACGTTTACTTTGTGGATATTTATGTGTCAAGGTCGCATTAACCTTAATTCGAACAAATTTTTTAGGTAAATATGTCGCATAATATGCGTACAATAAACTTAAAACTTGCGTTTAATGCAAGAGATGACTGTATTTATTGAACATATAATATACATAATATGAAGTACCGGAATATTAGAGAGCTGACCGCGGCCGAGGTCCGTAGGTTTATAAATATGTATATTGATTTTCTTAACCTTCAGTAACTTCATTTAAAAAATGTCATTAACCTTTCATTATCACACCGGGAATTGTTCTCATGACATTTAAAACTAAGTTACTGGCACACGCGGGCTTTTCTCTTTTACATTTGTATTTCCCCTGTGATGAGCATCACGTTTGTGAATGCGTCATACGTTTGTGTATGTATAGAAAGAAAATTTATTTGGTCATAAAATGGATCACACAGGAACAATCTCGTGTAAAATATTTAATATGTGTATTTGTTATAAGCCACATATCAGTATGATATATCGGTGATTGTTTTTATTATGATATAAACTACAATGCCGGCTTTATGTGGATATTAAAATTCTACTTCATCTTCGAAATTTATTTCTTGTTGACTATCTGTATATCGTAGATAGTTAGGAGAAACAGAAATAAAATATCAAACTTAATAGTTCATAATTTTTCTAATAAAAGGTTGTATATCACGTACCGCTCATTTTTATTTTATTTTCATTGAGAAACTTAATTACGTTTCTTTAATTGCTGAGAAGTAACTGAGATACAGTACATTTTTGCAGAAGATAGTTGTTTATTAAGTCAATTAACGTGTTAATTGACTTAATAGACAATCAAAGAAAAGAAATAGATGTCGCTCGAGGCTAATCCATCCGAAAATTTTTATCTGGTGAGAAAGTTTAAACATTGCAATACTTCTTGTAGCTCAGTATTTGTTATGATAGCTGCCACGTTGATGCTTCTTTAGTTACTTTAACCAGTTTCATATATGTATCTAAACAATTTCTGATGTTTTTTACACATAAATTATCGATCTCTTTCCTGTTATTTTTTCTTTATTACTATGCGACAAAATAAAACAAAATTTTGTATATATACAGTCTGTCACACGGAAAACCGAACTTTTTTAAAATAGCAATTCTTAGTGGCGCCATCTATTAAAAGAAATATGCGTCGGTTACGTAGATCTTTCACCAATATTATGTTAATATATCATGACATTTACATCATTAGAAGTAGAGAAATTGTGCATAAAATAACAGTGTGTATTTAGCAGTGGTCGAAAAATGAATTTCGAACAAAGAGCAAATATCAAGTTCTGATTTAAACTCGGTAAATTGTTTACTGAAACGTTTAATTTGATGAAACGAGTCTATGGTAATGCGTGTTTATTACGTACGAGTGTGTATGAGTGGTATAAACGATTTAAAGACGGTCGTACGGATATAAATGACGACGAACATGCGGCTGCAAACAAATCTGTGGTTATGGAAAGTAACATTGAACTTGGGCGTGAATTTATCAGAAATGAGCCAAAATCCTCATTGCGATACGTGGGAATGGAACTAAGTACTTCCAAAGATTCAGTTCATCGTATTTTGATACAGCATTTGGAACTGAGAAAGATTTATGCAAGGTTTGTATCACAAGGTAACTGAATTCAACATTGTACAGACTTGATTAAAGACTCCAAAAAGAACGAAAATTTCAGGTATTCTAATATAACTGGCGATGAAACGTGGCATTTTCAATATGATCCAGAGACCAAACGTCAAAGCTCTGAATGTAGGCATCCAACCGAAGAAAGACCGAAAAAAGGCCTATTGGAGGAGTGGGGAAAATGTTGATTTGTTTTTATGATTTAGAAAGTATAGTCCACAAAGAGTTTGTACCAACTAGCCAAATAGTTAATGCTGTATATTGTCTTGGTTCTATGAAGCGTCTTTTGACATTTATTCGTCGTGTTCGTTTGTTACATGAAAATGCCCCATCTCATCGCTCGACGCTTATCACTGGTTTTGTAACTACAAATGGCATTTTAGCCATCAATCATTCACCGTATTCACTGGATTTGGCGCCCTGTGATTTCTATCTATTCTCCAAACTACATTTTCCGATGAAAGCACAGCGTTATGCCGACATCGAAGCCATTAAAAAGTTGTCGATAGCCATCTTGAAGGGCATCTCTAAAGATGAATTTAAAAATTCATCGGACATGTTATTTAACCGCGCAAAAGGTATTGAAAACGAAGACGAATAGTTTGAGAAAAATTAATGAATTTTACCGAAATAGTAAGCCTTTGTTTTTATTTTAGAAAGTTCTGTTTTCTCTGTGACATTCTGTATATTTACTATGTTGAGAATAATAATTGCTAAAAAGCAATAGCAAGGAAGTAATAAACTCTAAAGTCTAATGAAAAAATTCGTTTTCTTTTCCTTATTATGGATCAGTTTAGTTTAATTATTCGATTGTAACATTTTATAATTGTACACTGGTGTATTAAAATGCTTAGAATTCGAAGGCAACAAAATTATCGCTAGTCATTTTGAAAGGATCGTGTCGTTAGACAACATGAGGCGAGTGTTATATTTAGTTAAATCACTAGGCAGATGCAAAAAAATATCGGTATAGATATTCGTTGTTGACGAGAGTGGCCTCAACATGAAAAAACATTTAGTTCTAATGAGGACGTCAAAAATCATTTGATTTAATTTTTTGCAATCAAAGATTAGAATTCCGAGCACGCAAATTTAATGGCTCAAAATGGTTAATATATAACTTCGTTTTTCTTTCGTGGAAATGAACAATTCTTTATATATGCTTATATAATATTAAACACAAATTCATTGTTTTTGTAGAAAGTCTCGTTTTTAGTAACTGCAGATCATGGCTGATAAGAGTTGAACTTGAATATCACGAATTTATATTGTATACCTAAGAAAAGAACAAACGTAGTATCCATTTAATTTAATTGGCTAGATAGACAGTTAAACAAAGCATTTTGTTTGAAAAAAGGAGCACTGAAATCGAATGACAACCGAAAGACAATTCCCCACCAAGGACTAGAATCTTTTATAACATCGGGACAATATTGAACGATAACATTAATTTTATAATCATATCAAATGCTTAATAATTTTGAATATTTCTCTTTAAAGTATTGTAACTATCAAAAATCGATATTGGAAGAAAAACTTGACGTCATCGGCAAACAATAAATATTCAGTCAAAGGATTTTATTGGAATATCGATAAATGTAAGGCAAAATAACGGACCCAAGTGAGATATCCGTGGAACTCTAAACGTTGTAATGATACGATTAGAGTTGTGTACGTTATATATCACAAAGAATTCTTTGCTCTATGTATAATAAATAAAATAAATAAATAACTCTGTTACATATTTTAAAAGATTAAAAAGGTTAAACATAAACTCTCACTATTACAAAATGCAATAATAATAACAATACTTTATGAATAATTAAATATTTAGTTATTTATTGCTTTGAATATTACACGTATGTAACTGTCATTTGTTTTTTTAAATTTCTACCTTCAATTAACATATTACATATATATGCAAACCAAACATCAGAAGAAATAAACAATAATTATTGGTATTCAACTGGTATTAAAGATGTCATGGTAGAATTTATTTGGAAAATTTTACTTGCACATTAGCTACATTATTTTAAATTGTTTATAATCTTTAGACTGCTTATTGTTATATTCACTGCTTATTGTTATATTCATTTATACGAAAACGAAGTTTATGTATGGACGTACGCATGCACGTATAGCGGTAGTTTCACGAGCACATTTTATATTTAATTCCAGTTACAGTAAAAAAAAAGAAAACAGTTTTCTGAAACCTGTATTCGATGAGTGAAAGCGATGAATTTTCATGTTTCGTAAGTTCCCTTCTCGGACGAACATATTTCCATCAGAAGCGCGTTCGTGGCGCGATTTACATTAAATATGAGTCAAAATTTGACCAAATGACCGCCCTAGTAATTAGTCGTATATTTTAATAAACAAACTGGTTAAATTTACAACACTTCCACTGAGGCACGTATTTCGTATACATATTCATTTCGTCGAATGTAGGATAAGTTATTAACACTGTTTTTTATTTAATACCTAGACACTAAAGGTTATAAAATTTGAATAGCTCGAAATATACAGACGTTAGGAATATCTTGGGTGAGTGGATGCACTGCAATTAAAATTAAAATTATGACTTGTGTTTATTTTAAAAAGCAATTCATTCCTTGTTTCTTTCAATGCTATGAAGTCACTTTCAGTTTCGCAATTTTGACAGTTATCATCATTTAATGAAGCTGGCTTGCGTTGATTTGTATATGTAATTTAGACGCATGTAGCAATCTAACAGTCTACATGTAATTCAATACGTAATTGGAACGTTGTCGTCACTATTTTATTTATACCGTGCATTCAAATAAATCTAGGTTCTAGCTGAATCTAGATGTCGCATTTCGTATCAATAATCGTAAACATGCTAAAATAAAGAACGTAAGTGTCAATGGTATCACTGATGTTGACATGTTTTTGTGTTAATAACGTCCTAAAGAAGAATTAGTAGACTAATTAGTGATTAGAACAATTGGAAAATACTTAGTAAATACTAGGAGAAAAATTAATCTTCTTTTTGTGTCTTTTCGTATTAAAATATGTTACTATTATAGATTTAAAAACTGTCGTTAGAGTTTATTCATATTTGGTAGAGATTATAGTATTTTGTTTTACTAAGAGGATAGTTTGACAAGTAGTGAGAATGACACATAGGTGACGCTCTAATTGGTAAAATAAATGCACTGTAATTTAGGTTGTCTATTTATATGTTTACATTCCGATATTTAGATATATCGGTTTATTAGTTTATTTTTGACAGCTGATTGAAAAAGAAGCAACACGTCGTTTTGTTAAAATGGAAAAAGCAGAGTATCGTGCGGTAATTAAATACTTCGTAGGGTATGAAAGCTACCGAAATAAAAGACGAGTTCCGGGAAACATTAGGTGAATCTGCTCCATCATCCGCCCCAATAAATAGATGGGTAAATGAATTTAAACGTGGTATAACAAGCTGTGTTGATGAAGCGCGCCCTGGAGCACACAAAATCGTGACTTCTAAGGAAATTATTATAAAAATCCTTAATATTACTACGCAAGATCGACGACTCAAATTGAGAGAGGTAGCAGACATGGTAAACATTTCAACAGAACGCGTACACCACATTTTAATGAAAGAATTGGGCCTTTCCAAGTTTTCGGCAAGATGGGGCCGCGATTACTTAAGACTGATCAAAAGTTCACTCGTTTGCGCATTTCCGATGAGTGTTTGGACCTTTATAAGCGAAATCCGGTCGATTTTTGTAGGCGATTTGTTATTTGCGATGAAACTTGGATACACTGCAGTACACCCGAAACTAAACAATAGTCGAAACAATGGTTAGAACGTGGTTCTGCACCTCCAAATAAAGCGAAACCCACTTTATCGGCAAACAAGGAAATGGCATCAATTTTTTGAGATTCAAAGGGCATTTTGCTCATTGATTACCTTCAGAAAGGTGCCACAATAAACGGACAATATTATGCAGAACTTCTACAAAAATTAAATGTTGAGGTTCGTGCTAAACGGCCAGGAATGGCAAAGAAAAAGATTCTGTTTCACCAAGACAACGCTCCCTTGCATACTAGCACAGTTGCGATGTCCCTTCCGACTTCCACCTTTTACCAAAATTGAAAATGGCACTAGGTGGAAAGAAATTTTCGTCTAACGACGAGCTTATCATCTTCGTAAATGAGTATTTTGCAAGCCTTCCGGAATCGCATTTTAGAGATGGCATAAGGGCATTGGAGCACCATTGGAATAAATGTATTGCTCTTTTAGGAGAATATATTGAAAAAATAAAAATTATTTTGTATTTAAAAAATTCGTTTTTCTTTTCCATTCTCACTACTTGTCAAACTACCCTCGTATATTTAGTATATTAGTAGAATATTAACACATGATGAACGTTTAAAAGCAAAAACAAAAAACTTCTTCTTTTAATTAATACTGTAATATATATGTGATGGGTTTCTTCTGTTATTTATACACATATTGACATTGCACGATATTAATTTCAATAAGTAGTATCGAATATCTCTTGGAAGTGAGCCTCTAGGGTATTTAGCCGGCGTGGCAAATTGCTCAACTTTCTAGCATTAATGAAACGTGCTCTATTCTACTAAAAGAATTGATACCAGTATTTTTAAAGATGTTTACTGTAATCATAGCTACAGGCAGATGCGCATTGTCTTGTTTAAACTTTTATAAGTAATAATGATCATATCGTAACTAGCAGAGAGGCGAATAAACCCTTCAATAGAAAATTGAAGATGGTGCCTTTCGCCACGTCTTCTGATGGTCGTCTTCTGATGGTCGAAATATAAATTCGTCAGTGACGAAGACAATTCTACGCTATTTAATATTTGCCTACACCATTTTAAACGTCATCTTTGGTGTTAAGCAGTAATTCGTAACGTAATATGTGGCTAGTAAGATTGACACCCAAGAGATCTTATTTTATTTAATTTCTTCAAACCGTTCTGACCGCCTTTGTCACCAAACCAAACATTAGCAATTAAACTGGTGCTTTAAGGCCAACAATCTCGACAAACGATTGTCCTTTTTTAGAGTTAACTATCTTTCTTTGACATTTTTGATCACTCAGATCAAGTTGAAAAACATTTGATATTGACGGATCGATCTAGATTTAGACGGTTAAAAATTTGAGTGTGGCTTCTCTTAGAGCTATACCTCTCTCAAATTTAGACTTAGACTTCAGACATAAAAGAGAAATGTTTAACATTTTTTTAATAGTTGAACTAACTAATCTAAACAAATCTTAGGTATTAACACACATCCTTGATAATAATCTAAATAGACAGATTCACAAATTGCAAGATTTTTTACCAAAAAGTGCCCACCTATTCTAAGCAGTGCAATATCTTTCATTGACATAATATTGACATTATTTTGTCTCCAATATCATGAGACATGTGACATAGAGTTTACTTTAATACTATTTCTCAAATTTTGATTTCGATTATGAAAGTAAGAAGAGATTTCAATAAATAGTCATAGCTTTTATTGTTTTTTTACGTTTGGTACGTTATTAAAAATTTGTATTACTACATCTAGATAAGGTTTTGTTTTAAATCAAGTTAATAAACGTGTATGAAGTAGATATTTGGAGTTCGAAAAAATTAACTTGTGAAATACACTAAATTTTTGACGTTATTAATTGGTTTCTCCTTAAACAGTTACTTTTTAAACCTGTATTTAAATGCATGTTCTTTGATTATAATTAGGCTACATATGCTACGTACGTACAATGTATGTACATACGTGGGCAAAGTTAAAAGTTCTCGGCCTGACACAGGGATGGCGTTACAATTAACAGAAATTTATGTTTCCTGCGTGGCTGCATGTGTCTTTAGTTCATATGAAAACTTTCAACTTGTTCTCTCAAGTAGTTTGTTTGCGAGAATTTTTGTAGGAGACGTTGTGCGTGTTATTTTTTTAAATGGATAAACTTGAATATCGTGCTGTTGTAAAATTCTTTGTTTTGAATGGTTTAACCCCTATGGAAATTCATCCGAAGTTGACAAAAGTGTACGGGGACTCTGCTTCTTCGATGTCAACCGTTAAAAAGGGGGCTGTTGTATTTAAACGTGATCGTACGTCCCTCGAAGATGACCCACGTGAAGGACTGCCAAAAACCGCAACCACACCAGAAACCATCGAAAAAGTACATGATATTGTGTTGGACGATAGGCGAGTGAAAGTGAGTGAGGTAGTTGAGGCTATGGGGATATCGGAAGAAAGGGTGCGAAACATTTTGCACAAAGAATTAGAGGTGAGAAAGCGCAAGATGGGTGCCGCATTTGCTGAATGTCGATCAAAAGCAAATGCGCAAACCATTTTCGGAGCCGATTTAACAAAAATTCGACCGATTTTGTGCGGCGATTTGTCACCATGTATGAGACATGGGTCTACCACTACACGCCAGAAACGAAACAGCAGTCGACGCAGTGGATGGAAGTCGGTGGTTTAGCGCCAAAGAAAGCGAAGTCGATTGCATCTGCCGGAAAAGTCATGGCCAGCGTGTTTTGGGATGCAAAAAGAATCTTGTTAATTGATTACCTTGAAAAAAGCAGAACAATTACAGGCGCATATTACTCTAACCTTCTTGACCAGCTGGATGCCAAAACTCACGAGAAGAGGCCTGGTTTGAAGAAGAAAAAAATTATTTTTCATCGGGACAACGCACCCGCATACAAGGGCGATGGGAAAATTGCTGGATTTTGGGTATGATTTGCTTGGCCATCCTCCCTATTCTCCTGATTTGGCACCCTCAGACTTACATCTATTCCCAAATTTGAAAAAATTTGTTTCTGGAAAGCGATTCACATCCAACGAAGAAGTTGAAAGGACCGTAGAAGAATATTTTGACAGCCTTCCAGACTCTCACTTCCGGGAAGGAATATTAATGTTAGAAAAACGCTGGACCAAGTGTGTTGAACTCAAGGGAGATTATGTAGAAAAATAAAATCATTTTTAAATTAAAATGGCAGTCTTTCATTGTCAGGCCGAGAACTTTTCACCTTGCTCACGTATGTATAGCTTGCAATACTCTTAGGCACGTACTAAGAGTAAGGTGAGTATTTACTTCATTGATTTTCAGTATAATTATGTGTATTTGTATATTGTGTATAATACTATTATGTATGTATATATCCAGTAAAATTACGCTACCGTCAATATCAGAAATGTTAACCAATTCATTGACACATGATATCCTGAATATTAGATTAGTACAATATTGTTAATGAATTAAGGATACGTTATATACGAATTGATATTTTATTTTCAGAAATCTCAAGCTAAATCTATGAATTTTAATAATTATAGAGTAGTCATGATTATGATTACTACGTCATAAAAACCCGTATATGTGAGTGTAAATTAAATGAATACCGTTAATTAATATGAATTTCTCTAACATAAAGTCGATAGTTTTTTTTAACGTTTGAAAACTAATTTTGAAAATTTTCATTTAAATCTTCTCCATTACTCACTTCGGAGAGTTATTCCTTATATCGTGTTGAGTACAATTTAGGCTGGTATTAATTATGTGTTTAGTAATTCTGATCCAATATATTTTCATTTGAAATAAAAGCTAAAGATATTACAATGCCTTTTATTAGACTATTTTATTTATTATACATTACAGATTTGTCGTCTTTTCAAATGTAAAATAATTCAAGTGAGAATGCGAATGTTATCAAATAACTTCTGTAAGTTTAACGTATATTTTAAAATAAAGAATTTGATAAATTACCATTAATTTAGATGGTCCAATTCTAAATTTCTGTTTTTCAGTGATTGGACGACCGCAGCGTGACTCATCTTAGTTTCTCATCGACTCGTAGCATTCATGTATATACACATTATAGTTGGTAAAATAAGATTAGTAGACTGAAACTGCTACGTTCTTGTTAATATGAAAATGATTTGCCGGAAAGTGGACTCGAAATAAAACAAATGAGTAATAATATTAACTTTCTTATTATTCTTCAATTCTGTAATAAATTTTTCATTTGATCGAAGCTTCTTTCGAAAGAAAAAGTTTGAATTTGAGGAATAAGTATACGTAAATTGGGATTATATCCGACCATAGGATGAAATATACGTGAAATGAGAGTTCATTAACCGCAGAAAATCTTCACAAAATATTAGCTTAGCTCTTGCTAAAAGCTTCGAACTATCGCTTGACACATTGCACTTTTGGTTAAAATTCAAGATTTGCGGCGTTTGCCTTGCAAAGATCTTAGGAATGTCCAATTTTATGTGGGATACATATATTTTCGACGTCAATTCTTCTATCGTTCTAAACAATATCATTAATTTTCTTAATAATTTCCGGAATTTTTGTATATGAGGAGGGTTCGAAGTGTTCTTGGTCTAACACAAAGATGGCGGAAGTATGATTTTTACATGACGTTGTGCGAGGTTCCATTTCATTTTGTTGTTTGGTAGTGGCGATAAAGTAAAACATAGGACATATAAAAATATTTATATTACATTTTAAATGACTTTTTATTTTTTACGGTAAAAAGGTGGGTTGATGAATTTAAACGTGGTCATACATCACATTAATTGTCAATGATGATCCCTCGAGACACATAAAAATCGCTGTAACTGCTGAAATCGTCACGAAAATCCATAATGCCGTATTAAATTATCGCTGATCGAAGGCACATAATCATGCTGAAACTGCAAGGATTTCGATAGACCATGTCAACCACATTTTACATGACATTTTGTGTAAGCAAAAACTTTTAACAATCGACAATAAAGCTTTCGAATGAGTACATCTCAAAATTGTTTAGAATTATTTAATCATTTTATAACAATCGGCGAAAGACACACTAGAAATAAAGTTGTCCAAACACTGCGCCAAAAATAGTTCTATCTGCACAAAAATCTTATGTTGATTTTCAGGGAGTCTCAAGTCATGATGCCCACTCATATATATATATAAAAATGAATATTTGATTACACCACGAATTAAGAATTTATGCATATTAGAATTGAAACATTTAGAAACTTTGCCTACACCGCTCCACCTTATCCTTCCAATAAAACGTCAGTAAATAACAAAATTCGGTGTTCGTAGTCCGGTCACACTTCCCTCCAACTTGATTGTAATTTTTAAAATATCGCATATGCACTGATCAATTCTTACAGTAACCACAGTTAGTGTATTGTAATTGGGATAAGATGCTTCGATTTCCAAATATATCAGCGTGTTCAAGTAACACTTTATTAGAAATTTATATGAAGATTGTGCAAAAAAGAACAAGCAAGAAATAATAATTGTATTAGATAAACACAAGTTTTTTTGCCATAAATTTTATTACACCATCAATGATGTTTATTTAAAACTTTTATTTTTACTTAGTATTTATTTTTCATTTGTTATTTGTAATTTACTAACGCATACTTAATAATTTCAGGTATTACATGTATTTTGCTTATATTTATTTCATTCATTTGTTATAGAAATTAAGCGCATATTATTTTTATTTCCATTTAAATTATATGCACATATTTGAAAAAGCACATATATTCCATGAAATAGTCCGTAGTGTCTACATATTGTGATGGTTTGTAACGTTACCGTGCTTGTATGTGTTGATAACATACTCACATATACCGACGATAGATTGTAATTCGTGTTGTTGTTTGGGCTGTTTCATAGTTTGTCATATTTAAGTATTCCGACGTTTCGAGAGTTAGCCGACTGTCGTTTTTAGTGTAGTGCTGATAAGAACTGTTTCTTGCCAAACTTGTCACTATAGCTGGTGATTCGCCTGACTTGTATTTGTCTTCCTAATGTTTTAATCACATGAATATGCCCTGTGTGAGATTTGAACCCGGTCTCGATACTCTGAATATTTATAGTCCACTCATTTTATCACGGGGTAGCTAAGTGGTGAAGTATGTACACGATACGGAATATCGAGACAAAGTAGTCGCTTTCGACTTCAAAACAACGTTTTGCACGGCCAATTATCATGTCGAAGGAATTTTCAAGTTCATCTTTAGGGATGTCCTTCAAGATAATATTATTGGCTTTGACGTCGGCATAACGCTGTCCTTTCATCGGCGAATGTAGTTTGGATTATAGATAGAAATCGCAGTGGGCAAAATCCGCTGAATACAGTGAATGGTTGTTGATGGTTAAAATGCCATTTGTAGTTAGAAAATCAGTGATAAGTGTCGAGCGATAAGGTGGTGCATTATAATGCAGCAAACTCCAGCTACCATTTTCACAAAATTAAGGGCGCACACGAAGAATGTCAAGGTAATATACAGCATTGACTGATTAGTACAAACTCTTTGGCACTATGCCTTTCGAATCCTAAAGATAATGGATGCTTCCATTCAGAGCTTTGACGCTTGGTCTCTGGAGTATATTGAAAATACCAAGTCGAATCGCCAGTTAGAATAGAATACTTGAAGCTTTAGTCCCCTTTGAGTCTTTAATCAAGTCTCTACAATGAATTGAATTCAGAGCAATTTTTGATCATCAGTTAGCTTGTGTGGTATAAACCTTGCACAAATCTTTCTCAGTCGCAAAGGCTGTGTCAAAATGCGATGAATTAAATCTGTGGAAATACATATATAATGCCATTCCAACGTATTGCAGAGAGGATTTCGGCTCATTTCTGATAAATTCACGCACAAGCTCGATGTTACTTTCCGTAATCACAGATTGTTTTGCACCAGGATATTCGTTTTCATTTATGTTCGCACGATCGTCTTTAAATCGTTTATACCACTCATGCGCACTTGTACGTGATAAACACGTACCACTATAGACTGTTTCATCAAACTAAACGTTCTAGTAAACGATTTAAAGTTTAAACAGAACTTGATATTTGCTCTTTGTTCAAAATTCGTTTTTCGATCAATGCCTAATACACATTATTATATGCACAATTTCTCTGCTTCTAATGATGCAAATGTCATGATTTTCTAACATAATATTGGTGAAAGATCTACCTTACAGACGCATATTTTTTTAATAGATGGCGCTACTAGGAATTATTATTACTATTACTGTGTATAACTGGACTTATAGACGAAGTGCTTAGAAGCACTTTTCCTCCGAGGAAAAGGTATAGATACGTTGACGGTATTAGTACCTCTTTAAAGTGTATCCATACATTCATATATAAACATATAGTATATGCCATCACAATTTTAAGTAATTAAAGAACTTTTAAGTATCTTTTTGTAATGTAAATATTTTGATTTTAATATGTGTGTTTAAGGTTTACAAGCCTTTATTTAGAAACACAAGCATACCCTTATAAAAACAAAGCGAATAACATAGTATTTTATTCTCTACAAATGAAACATTATCGCTATCGAAATTAATCTTCAGATCCAGCGCAGAATATAGAATATATTCAAACTAGAATAACATAAGAACGTCGTATGTATTTTTTTATTCATGAATCCGTTCTTTTGATTTGTTACGGTTATTGAATACGCTTTTTATTTAATTCATTTGTTTTCAACTCTTATTTCATACTTCCATTATTATCTCATTCCAATTTCTTCATGGTTCTCCATCCTTCTCTTATCAACATTTACGATTGCTATTATTCTCTAGCTATTGCGTTATTTTATATTGGTTTATCATTGTTTGTGATTGTCAATATCTTTCTTTATTCCCATTTTGTTTTTCGCGCTATCCATTTTAAAAATTTCTCAAAATGGACGCTTATTTCATTTACATTGCCTGAATTATAAAACAAAAAAACAAAAATAACAAAATTCAAGCAAATTTAACATAAATTTCTTCCTATTAGCTGTACATATGTACAGGTATGTGCTACTGTGGGCAAAAAATAGTAAGACTTTTTAATTTAAATTTCGCGCGAAAACCCATTCGTCGAAATATTTTTTTTCTAGGTTGGTATGACTGTCAGTGACATCTGTGCCAAATGTCACATCAAAATAATCATTAGTGTTTAGTATACGTTTGTCTTTCTAAAGTACGAAAAGTGCATTCGGCGATTTTTACAATGAGTGAAATTATTCAACAAAGAAGTTCCATTAAATTTTGTGTACGGAATCAAATTTCTGGTGCCGAAACGTTCAGAATGTTGCAAAAGGCCTTCGGTGATAATTGTTTGTCGCGAGCAAGTGTTTTTGATTGGACAAATTATTTAAAGAGGGTCGAGAACGCGTTGATGACGAACCACGTCCAGGACGGCCATCAACATCAACTGATGATTAACACGTCAATAGAATCAAGGAATTGGTGCTTGAGAATCGACGATTAACAGATCAGAAGGATCAATGAAAACCATTTTGAAAGACCATTTGGGTCTAAGAAAAGTGATAGCACGATTTGTTCCAAAATCACTCAATTTTTTCGAAAAACAGCGTCGCGTTGACGTCTGTGAAACAATGCTTTCCGACTATCAAGACAAAATGAAAGGCATCATAAGTGGAGATGAGACTTGGATCTACGCTTATGATCCGGAAACAGACGATCAATCGGCCGAATATCGTATCGAAGGTGAGCCGAAGCCCAAGAAACCACGTCAAAGCAAGTCAAAAATCAAGATTGTGTTGACAGTTTTCTTCGATTATCGAGGTGTGGTGCAGTCCGAATTCCTTCCGACCGGCCAAACTGTCAACAAAGAATACTATTTGAGTGTTATGGGTCGTTTGCGCAATGCTATTCGTAAAAAGAGGCCAGAATTATGGGCCGACAACTCTTGGTTTTGCACCACGATAATGCACCGTCGCATACTGCATTAATTCTTCGTCAGTTTTTCGCCAAATTTTCAACCAATATCGTGCCGCAACCACCGTATTCGCCTGATTTAGCTCCGTGTGACTTCTTGCTCTTCAGCAAACTCAAACGACCGCTACGGGAAAGCCGTTTTGAGTCAATTGAAGACATTATACGTGAATCGCTACGCGCATTGAAGGCTATTCCTGAAATTGACTTTAACAACTGTTTCAAGAATTGGAAGAAACGTTGGTACAAGTGTATTGGGGCCAGGGGGGATTACTTTGAGGAGGACGAAATAGATTTGGAAGAATAAATTAAGAATTTAAAAATTATGCACAAAGTCTTACTATTTTTTGCCCACAGTAGTGTACTAAATCAATTGAATAAGTGCAACGAATTATAGAGTAGATGATTGCAAAGTCGTTTCTTATCGCCAACCAATATCTAGAAGATGACAGACAATAATTTAATATCATTCTGAAAAGGAAACATAAACTTTTCCACCTGATGACAAATTAAACCGTCTAAGTTACCTTGATAATTGCATTATTATTTATTTTGGTTTTGTATTTTTAGTTAACAGTTCATTATAATAAACATATTATTCTTCGTCAATGATTATTAAAGCACTTTTCGATTAATAAATAAAAAATAAACGATACAAAAATAATGTTTCCTTACACAAACAAATTTACTGTTTATGCCAGGTGAATGCATGTATTGCACTATGAACGTATTCTATGTTGTTTGTTTATGTTAGTTTTAATTTTCCTGACTCATAATTTGAAACAGATCGATGGGCAGACGGCAATTTCCTGTTCAGGAGGGATGCTCGTTTTCACACGCGCTCTCTAATAATTTATTCGCCGTGTTCCAGCGATCGTACGGGCGAAAAATCAACAACCGCTAAAATACACACACATCATAATACATACATTTTACATACACATTGCAGCAGCAGGAACATGTTTAACAAAACGCAAATTAAAATTGAATTATGTAATATGTAAATTACTGTACGTGCTTTAGTATATAAATGAATTTCCATTATAAATTAAATGGATCGTTACTATTTCATTAGATAACCATGTACATGTATTTGTATGTGTATGTGCGCAATAGAATCGTGCGGCTTGTCAGTAATTTAATGTCAATAAATGCAAATGACAAGAATCCGAATACAGCTGAGCAATGTTCAATGTAGTATTACATTAGGGTGTAGGATAAATGTAGAAGGTCCGGAGTGAGTTTGTAATGACATGATGGAAGAAAATGACGATTCGTAAACGTGCGTGAGCTGTTTTATTTCCCTTATAAATTCACATTTTGTCGGTTGAGCAGTTTAGAATCGCTTTTCTATTTTATGGATTCTCATAACTGCAAGTTAATGCTGTATTTAAAATGTCTTCTAGTTTATATTGATTTCTTTAGATTAAAAGTACGTTTTAGGCATTCAACTGTGAAGAGTAAATCCGTTAAACATAAAAGATATCCATTTAGTTTTATGAGATCTTTACCACTTTAGAAGTGTCTTATCGTTTTAAAGTAGTTTCTCTGCTTAGAAGACGCACATTACTACTACATGTCGAAGTATGTGGTTTAATTACATTTTTTTTTCAAACACTGTCATTGAGTATGCTGCTATATAAACAGCACTTGAGCGGGGCAGTACGATTAAACAGCAACGCTAAATATAACGCTTCTGTTTAATTCATACCGAATAGGACCCATCTAATATATCAACCAAGAAACCAAAAAGTTAATTCAATAAAACGAATGATTATTTACTTCTCAAATCTCTACTTTTAATAATAGAATTTGCTTTTTAGAAAAACTGTGATTTGGCTTTATTGAAATCTAGCGCTTTGTTTAAGGCCATGTAAGTAATTAGCTAACATTCTTATAAAAACTTAATATTTTCTTCTAAATCAGATTTATTTACTACACAAAGTTAACGAAAATTAACTCTGGCTTTTTAGTACTCCTTCCATTAAAAAATCAGTTCCATCTGGTGTCAGCCTAACATATTGCTGGTAAATTTTAGTGGAAACTGGTTGATTAAATTAATTAATTAAGGTTAATATAATCCCTTTATACCAGGGTAGCCATTTATATTTCGGGAATTGGCAACATTGTTAGTGTTGCCTCCGATCTGAGGATTGCTGAACTTTGTCATTTTTGACATAATATTTACCTTGACAGTTTTATTAGCTGGTCGCTATTTATATTGTTGGTAATAACATGAAAATTTTATGTCAGCAAAAAAATGGAATTAACACGCGAACATTTTCGTGCAATTATTTTTCATAACTTTCGGCATGGATTATCTCAACAAGAATGCATCGACGAACTGAACTCTTTATACGGTGATGAAGCACCATCGTAAACTACAGTATATCGTTGATATAGTGAATTCAAATTTGGACGGCGTTCTTTGGACGATGAATTTCATGAAGGTCGTCCCACAAATGTTGTATCGGAAAACATTAATGCAGTGTCTGAACTGATAATGCAAGACCATCATGTGACATACCGTGAGATCGAGGCATGTCTAGGTATTAGTAACACCAGTGTGCATAAGATCCTGCATGAACATTAAGCCGTTAAGAAGCTATGCTCACGTTGGGTACCACATAATTTGACAACCTCTCAAAATGGGTGCCAAGACATACACTAAAAATATAATGGCGGTGCTTCAAAGAACATTTATAAAGTCGTCACAGGTGACGAATCTTGGATCTATACGTATGAGACCGATAGTAAACAGCAGTTAATTGTGCGGGTATTTCAAGATGAGCCAAAACCAACAAAAGTTGTTCGTGTTCGAAGCACATCAAAACAAATGATCGCTTGTTTATTCGGAAAAACGGGTCACGTTGCAACCGTGCCTTTAGAGAGTTGCAGAAGGGTCAATTCCGAATAGTACACAACTATTTGCCAAAAGTTTTTGAAGAAGTAAAGAAAACAAACCGAAAATGACAGATCATTCTCCACCACGACAATGCGAGCTCTCACAGGTCGGTTCATACAATTGAATATTTAATCGGGTGAAACATGGAATTGATGAGCCATCCGCCGTACAGCCCTGATCTAGCACCCTCTGATTTCTTTTTGTTCCCATACGTGAAGAATAAACTTCGTGGTCAATGGTTTTCTACGCCGGAAGAGGCAGTTGAGGCATTTCAAAGCTCATAGTTTGGAGACACCGCCTTCACAATGGCAGCAATGCTTTGCGGATTAGTTTAAATGAATATAAAAGTGCATTGATTTTCAGGGAGAATATTTTGAAAAGCAATAAAGCTATTTTATTGAAATATAAACTACCCTCTTACAATAATTTTCGTATTCTGTATACATATTTCGACAACAAAGTTATCTTAATCAGCAGATAATTAATCAGGGTGTCCCACCTGGAACCACGGCAAACCGGCTCAGATACAAAGTCCGTACCAGACTTACATCGTCGAAAGCCAAACAGCAAACACACACTGAAGATTCATTTCAGATAATTTAAATTGTATTCTAGTCTTAAACTGTATAAATATATATTCAATCAGATGTTTTACTACTTGCAGATGGTTTTAAAAATTTTTGAAATATTTGCATGAACAATTGTAAATTGAATCTTGCACCTTATTTTGTCTCACCAGAATTAGATTGAGACGATATATTGCGCATGATGCGTATAAGTTTAGAACTGCTGGCAGATATGTTTCCAAGAAAAGTATACAGGCCAAAAAATGTATATTATATCTGGATGGAAGGAATATGGTTATACTATGACATTCAATTTACCACATGGTCAATTTGAATGGTTAACAAATGAGGAACTTATGGGAATGGTTATACTTGTTTTAGAAGACAATGGACACACTGGATATGTTTTTGAAGTAGATTTAGAATATCCGACAAATCTTAATAGCCATAATAATGATTCTCGTTTTTACCCTGAACACCTTATTCCTCCTCATTCGGAGTAGTGTAAATTAATCCCATACTTTCACAATAAATGTAATTACGTGATGTATTACCTAACTTTGAAACAACGTATAAGTCGTGGATTGGAACAATGTGAAATTCGCCGCGGAATTCGATTTATTTCGAATTATTCGCACTTTTTTTCTACTAGACTTAAATCATTTGTTTGTATGATTTTAGTTTCTAAGAGTGTTTATATTTTTCTACTCTATACTTATTAGTAATGAAGTTTCAAAGTAAGAAAAGTAAATTAATGTAATTTAATAATTCCAAACAATAATTCCAAATTAAACCATAGATTTAAACACGAGATAATGAATGGTAAATATATTAAGCATTAAACGATGTGCAAAAACACGATTAGTACGGTTTACAACACATTTCAGACTGCACATCCTACTAATATGTGCATTTTATTACTCAGGTTTACATTAATCTGGCAGATAATATTAATTGGATTTTAAGCGTATAAATATATTGATATTATCAGCACTTATGTTAGATACATTTTTAGATGCAATATACTTGTACCTCTATAATTCGCAGAGAGTAATTGATTTAATGAGTAGAATTTTGTGTAGCAATGTAGCAATTCTATTACGGACCTGTAATTAATGAGAAAAAGTTGTCAAAAATAATTTATTATTGACATTTTGTAATTTCTTTACAATCATCTATGTGTGAAACTAATAAGAATCATAATTTAAAGTGGTAGTTGAAGCGTATATGATTAAATAACGTGCTTATGTAGATAAAGATTTGACTTTATTTGTGGTATCAAAGCTGTTGAAATAAAGCAAGCTATTATCAGGTTGTTACAAATGTAATGTTCGTTTTTCCTTCAGTCTGAACTGAATCGCACCTGTGTGAAGACGTGTATGTTTTTGGTGAAAATTATTATTGTATTTGTAGAAAAGGGTATTTGTTTTGAAGTGTGTCCTGTTCCATTTCTTGGAAAGATTAATACACTGAAATACTGTCGACAAGAGATATTCGGGCAGTTTACCTCTTTCAATTTCAAAAGGGATTAAATGCAGCTGCAGCAACGCGAGAAATTAATCAGACGTTCGGTGAAATCACGTGTAATAAACGCATATTACGGCGATGGTTTAAAAAATTCAGCGAGAATAATTTTGATTTGGAAAATGAGCCTCGCGGATATGCGCGTAGCACCGTTAATGACGACGAGCTGCGTGTAGAAGTTGAAAGTAATCCGTCGACAACAGTGCGTAGCCTTGCAGAAACATTTCAAGTGTCCATCGCCACCATTAGTCGTCACCTTTCTTTGATTGGCAAAGTGAAGAAACTCGATCGATGGGAGTCGCACCAATTAACGGAAGCCAATAAGCACCGTCGATTAGAGGTGGCTACCTCTTTGGCTAATCGAAAGAAAGTTGAACCATTTCTTCATCGAGTGGTAACGTGTGACGAAAAGTGGATACTTTATGATAATCGGAGACGGTCAGGACAATGGTTAGATCAAGGTGAAGCACCAAGACAGCATGCACGAGCATCACTTCGCCCGCGAAAGATTATGGTGACTGTATGGTGGACCAGTAAGGGTATTATTCGCTATTCATTTTTGCAACCTGGTGAAACCATTACGGCAGCGTCCTATTGTGCCGAACTGGAAACTATGCATGGAAAATTGAGCCGCTTGCAGCCCTCACTAGTCAATAGACATGGACCCATACTTCTTCATGATAATGCAACATCTCATATTGCACGACAGACAATCCAAAAACTTTCGGAATTTGGTTACAAAATTCTCCCTCACCCACCTTATTCACCTGACCTTTCGCCAACTCATTTTCATTTTTTCCGAAGGTTAGACAATCACTTAAAAAATAGGGACTTCCCTGACCGGGAGTCTGTAATAGCAGTGTTTGAGCAATATGTGAGCCGTCAAAACCTAGATTTCTTTTCAAAGGGAATTTTTCAGCTTCCAGGCCGTTGGCAACAAACTATTGATGTAAATGGAGACTATTTTGCAGAATAAATATTTATATTTTTTTAAATTTAGACTTTTTTTTATTCCTTACAAAATCGGACATTTCATATGTAACAACCTGATACATAAGTCTATCAAGCAACTGTATAATATTAATTAATATTATACTAAATATGAAGATATACATACATATAAAGAAAAGTAAGAAATAACTTTTCAATACTTCTCTTACAAATCATTTCTTTGGTTATAATTATGGAAATCTCCATGAAGAACTTTATTGAACAACTTAGAAATTACTATATACAAGCTCTCAATAAAGGCAACTACTTGGTTAACTTAAGAAATTGCTACGCATTTATGGGTATTTTTCAAAACATTATTTAAATTTAATGAAAGAATCACGAAAAATAGGTAGTCTATGATTTTTTATTTAGCGATAATTTCAATAATGCTTAGTCTAGAAAGCTAAAATTCAGATTTTATATGTAACAATAATAGCTTTCAAGGTGCTGAAAAGTAGTTAATGGAAAATATTGCTTAAAAATGGATGTAGGATAATTTAACAGTCGATGTTATAATGGAACACTGGCATAGAATTTTGTTGGAACATTTATATTAATTAGTTCAATTTAATTTAATTAATACACGATCATAATTTGACGGGTAGTGAGAAATAAAAGTGATTAAGTTTTTATTGTTTTTAAAGGTATTTCTTTAATTTCGTCGCACTTGGACCAACAATGCTGAAGTGTCATAGCATCTTTTTTTGTAATGGTTTTTCACAAGATCCTCAAAATATTGCTCCGGTGCAGAAATAAGTTTCCTATTCGACCGAAATACTTTTACAGTAAGGAAAAGCTTAAGTTTTAGACTTAATTAGAGGTTGTCTGGAACTAGATCTGACAAATAGGATGGATTTGATACAAATTGGAATCTAAATTGATTCCACAATCACCTTGACTGGTATGAAAAAGCCAATGCTCCTATTCGCATTTGTCAACCGGTGTTAAAAACTAACTTTTTTTATGGGGCGATACAAGTGTTTAAAAAAATGTTGAAGTATTCTGCATTAGGCAGACCTTTATACGTCTGCGTTTAGTGCTACCAGCTATGATACTACTATTTTAATGCATATACAAATAACAGCGCATAACTAGAAAGCTCAATAAATCCCACTCATAGGGTTAATTATTTATTAGACATTAAAAGAATATCTTTAAATTTTTCTGGTGATTCCTCAATCAATAAAAATAGCGAAAGTATTTTAAACAATGATGGATTGAATCAGGAATCAACTTTTATGAGATCTACTATTACTAGTATTACTGATACTTTAATGAAACTTGACACAAGATAGGCAGCTTGTTCGATCCGATAAAATGTGTGGATAATAAGATACTAAAAAAAACATATTTCGAAAATTTATAAAAATTTGATTTTAAAATATGGCTGCAAGAGAAAGCATTGCAATTTATGTTTGTTTGTTACAGAAAAGAAAAATAGTTCATTAAAAAACGTTTGGAGGATTAAAAGAATAGGATTTAATTTTTTCTTCCTAATATTTTGTAAACTTATAATAAAGATATTTATTAAATTAAAATTTTACTACTTGACTTTCTTCTGTATTTAATTTTCTGTTTACAAATTAATGCATACTGTAAGAGCATAGTTATTTATTTTAGTGAAATTTTATGAATAAAACTCCATATATTTTTTAGAATTTCCGGTGTATATAAGTCCTCGACTAAGTCATGCTTTGTAAAAAAAAAATGGAAATATCATTTGCTATAGAATGAGTAATTCTTCGCTTTATATTTCTCTTTATTTCCATGAACAATAATTACTACCTTGAACGACCTTGTATCAGAGATGAAAATAAATACATATCTTTCAACGAGGCTCCTAGAAATTTAGAGATTGGGTCCGAAATGGTTTACCTTACGGCTCTTTATTTATAATAATGTCTATGTAATTTAAAATGACTAATTTCCGAGCAATGTTTTTTCCTTAGCGTGAAATAACCAGGAATTTTAGTTAATTTATGCTATTATTTATAACGAATACAATAATCGAACGCAATTATACGAATAATGAATCCTAAAGGTGATGAAATAGAGAGAAAGAGATATTTCCAATAATTTTTAAACTGTGAATGTATATTATTGAATTAAAGAGGTAGACTGTCATGCTGATTATAAAATAAAGTAAAATACTTTTTTCGAGGCTGTTTAAGATCTGTACGCGGTCTAGTCATATATCCTAAAGTTAGCGCGAATAGTGGCAGAACATTTTCTATTTAGTGAGTGTAGTACTTTAAGCAGTTTGTAATTTCTTGAGAAAAATGACAACTATCATCATCTGGATATTTACTTTACTATCGATGCAAAACTGGTAAGAAAAAGTAATCTGCTTTCTAAATTAAAGTCATTATTTTGAAGGCACGTGCTGTGGAATTAATAAAATTAGCCGCAACATTATTATTAATATTTTCGACATCTGACTATAATGTACTTTTATTTTATAATTATAATAATGCAGTTAAATTTTTATGTTTTCCGTGTACATTCAAAGTTTACACACGCGTTTTAAAAAATTAATAATACAAATTTTAGAGGCATTCTTTTTTTCTCGTTTGTCTCATATTGCACCTAAAAATAGTAGATTTTATTTAATTTTCAACTTTGAGATAGTTTGTCATTCAAGACTTAAATTAATTTTAGTTAGTACGTCTTTAATTTTGTGAAGAGAAACCTCTCCGAATTCTTCCCTAAAGGAATTATACAATTTTGGCTTCGCATGAACATATATTGTTTTTGCTAATTTTATCCAATCTTAGCATTCAATTCTCTTAAGGAAGTTTACTGTTCCTTATTTTAAAGTAATATTATTTTAGTACATATGGAATGTGGAATTTGATGGATAAAATATTCAGCTTTTAAGTTTCCAAAAAATATTTTCGAATTAAAATAATGTCATCATGTTGAATGCACTTGTACTATTGACTAATATGAGAATATTCTTAAGAAAATTTGAGTGTTCGTACTTCTAGATTTTACCCGCTCATTTAGTTTCTGCTTTATTGATAAATTTGCTGCCCTTTAACAAGATGTCCATATAAGCTATTAAGAAAATGAGGTTAAAAATAAGTTCGTTAAAAATGGTAAATTGTGGAATTTTACATTCTCAATTATGAATGCATCTTTCATTATATGATCACTTTCGAAACAACCCGATTATCTACTTACCTACATCGTCAAATACAGGAGAGAATTCTCTGGTGTGGAAGTAATAAAATTACTTTACGTTTGGAATGCAATAAATTATTGTCTTTGGTACTGCAAGTTCCATTTCTATAAATCTCGCCGGATGTTTATAAATTATGGATCTTTTCAACATTTTCTTCAGTTACGAGGGTAGTTTGACAAGTAGTGAGAATGGAAAAGAAAAACGAATTAATATAAAATAATTTTTATTTTTCAATATATTCTCCTAAAAGAGCAACACATTTATTCCAATGGTGCTCCAATGCCCTTATGCCATCTCTAAAATGCGATTCCGGAAGGCTTGCAAACTATTCATTTACGAAGATGATAAGCTCGTCGTTAGACGAAAATTTCTTTCCACCTAGTGCCGTTTTCAATTTTGGAAAAAGATGGAAGTCGGTACTAAGCGGTACTAATTGGAAATGCAACTCGTGGATTTTGGATATTGCAACTGTTCTGGTATGCGAGGAAGCGTTGTCTTGGTGAAACAGAATCTTTTTCTTTGCCATTCTTGGCCGTTTAGCACGAATCTTGACATTTAATTTTTGTAGAAGTTCTGCATAGTATTGTTCGTTTATTGTGGCACCTTTCTGAAGGTAATCAATGAGCAAAATGCCCTTTGAATCCCAAAAAATTGATGCCACCACCTTGTTTGCCGATAAAGTGGTTTTCGCTTTCTTTGGAGGTGTAGAACCACGTTCTAACCATTGTTTCGAGTGTTGTTTAGTTTCGGGTATACTGTAGTGCATCCATGTTTCATCGCGAGTAAGAAATCGCCTACAAAAATCAACCGGATTCCGCTTATAATGGTCCAAACATTCATTGGAAATGCGCAAACGAGTGAACTTTTGATCGGTCGTGAGCAACCGCGGCACCCATCTTGCCGAAAGGTTGGAAAGGTCCAATTCTTTCGTTAAAATGTGGTGTAAGCGTTCTGCTGAATTTTCTACCATGTCTGCTATCTCTCTCATTTTGAGTCGTTGATCTTGAGTAATAATATTATGGATTTTTATAATTAATATCTTAGAAGTCACGATTTTGGGTGCTCCAGAGCGCGCTTCATCAACACAGCTTGTTCTACCACGTTTAAATTCATTTACCCATCTACTTATTGTGGTGGATGATGAAGCAGATTCACCTAATGTTTCCCGTAACTCATCTTTTATTTCGGTAGCTTTCATACCCTTAATTACGAAGTATTTAATCACCGTACGACACTCTACTTTTTCCATTTTAACAAAACGACGTGTAAATATCGGAATGTAAACATATAAATAGGCAACCTAAATTACAGTGCATTTGCTTTACCAATTAGAGCACCACCTATGTGTCATTCTCACTATTTGTCAAACTATCCTCTTATTGTTTCAATTAATCAATTTGAACTTTCATCACCATTTACGTCCTCTCTATCTTCTCTTAGTCGTCGATGCCACTCAAAATTTGATGTAAAAGCAAGTATCTCCATTTTAAGCAATTGGTGCGTTTTCGCAGTACTTTTCCATTTTTAATGAACTGAATACTAGTTTTCATTGTTTTTCTCTTAAATGAAATATTCATCTCTTCGGGCCTCTCAAATGATGTACTTGCAACGCCCAATTCGGTATATTTTTGATTGTTCATGTTCGATTTCATAAGAAGCAATATTGATTTGTTTACATCGTCCTATAGGTAGATTGTTTAAGTTGTTGGATAAATATAGTATTATCAATATGAATATTGTATGACGAATTATTTGCACAAGAATTTTTTTTATATTTCGCAATATAATATAATAATAAAATATTATCCTGTATGCAAAAAATACACACTGTCTCTTTGGTAATTGATTTCTGTTTATTTTACATTTGTTCATTACTTTTACTTCTGCTCAAAGTGGGTGTTATAATAAACTCGCTTTTTACTTTTCATGTGTTACATGTTTACAAATCAAATTAATCGAAATTTTAGTTTAAATTAAAAAAATTAAGTGTGTTGGAAAGGACAAAGGCTTATGAAATAATTTAGTTGAATATATTTATGACAAAAGTATACTAACTATACTTAATAATGGATACCTATCAAAGTACGGGAATTTTTCCTAGAAAATTATTTTGGCTACGTGTGCGATAAGTTCCTTTGCAGAATGTGGTATAATTTTGTTGTGTTATTTATAATGAATCATAATCGCTGTACTTTTACGCAACTGAATTGACAACACAATCTCGTGTAATATTATTGATGGCATAAAGCACAATTTTACTAATAATTACTACAAAGTAATATGGAATTGCATCAGATTTGCAGAATATAAGTACAAGAATATTTAATAATTGGTGACGTATATGAAGGCTAAATAAAAAGCACGTTTGAATAGGGCGAGGAAAGAAAATTAAATAAGGTTCGCTAATAATTTTTTTAAATGGGGTCTTAATCTGGGTCTTAAGTATTTGTAACTCGTCATGACCACGGCAACGAGAACGTGCTCCGTGCTTTGTTACTAACCCTTCTTCACCGTAAGAAGAGAAGTGTTAATTATACCTTTTCAAAATTGAAGGGTAACGAGAGAGGTGCCAACAACTTCTGAGACGGGAAACGCTTTAGGAAGCACACCGCTTCTCATGTGGTTGGAACCAACTTCTTTGGAGAACTAGTTCGAAGTCTAGCGCTTTTACCATTGCGCTATCTTAGCTTTTAACATTGACTATATAAAACATAATCGTAAATTGAATACTAATTTCATAATTTTACACTTAGAAAAAAACTTTATTGGAAAATCTGGAAGCTAAGAGATATAAAAATACTCGACTTTATGTCTAATAATGAATTAGACTTTACAACTCCCCTTACTTTAAAGCTTCTCCCTTCATTTTCTAAACTGTATATGAATTAGTTGTAGTTGTAATGTGCATTTACCATACGCTTGATGAAGTTAAATTTTTGTGAAACAATTGTAGGATTATAATCATTTGAAAATTTTTTTTCACATTTTTACGTGTAATACTTATAATTTATAACTAATATTTCACATGTATTTCTTATAACGCATAACTAATTTTTCGAGAATGTTTTTATAATAATGGTGAAAAAGAAATCGTTGGTTATTTCATAATCTGACTAATGTAATAATGTATATAAACGTTGAATTCGAAGATTAATCCCTTTTTGTGCAAAAAAGGAGTAGTATTCTGTATTTCTTATGAATAGCTTGCTCCCATTTTCATATATGCCCTCAATAATTCTAAACTTTATGCCTAAAACATTTATTGAATATTCTCAGAAGTGCTAACGTAAAATTTCAATCTGGGTTTACCATATTTTAATTAATTACTGCTTCTTGTCTGTACAATTAAATTTTCCAGATTTTTCGAAATAAATGACAGATGAAATATTAGTAATTCATTTTAAAGTTAATGGGTTAATAAGAAGTAATTAAAATGCTATTTATTATATATAATGGTATAATACGTAGAGGTGCCTTTGTTTCAGATAATTTAGTATGAATTCAAATTAGTTTCCAATACTTAATAATGTATAACGCAGAATAAAGCAATCAGGAGAAAATATTCCTTGGAAAAAAACTAAGAAAAAATATAATTAATTGTTCGAAAGATACAATGCAATTAGTTACATAAACATTGATTGAAAATAATACACATTAGATTTTTTTTCTAGATTGAAAATAATACACATTAGATTTTTTTTCCCACCGATAGAATTAAATTTTTCTTGGATCTTAATTTCACTAGACAAATTACATAAATTACTTGTGGCTGTTTTGTTATACTAAATTTATTTATAGAGACTTATATAAAAAAGCCTCAAATGTATCCATAGAAACTAGTTCAGATCATTACTACATCACGTTGGTCTTTAAAATTAAAGTACTATTTTTTATAGACAGTGAATATACTGAGCCAACATCACGAATTACTAAATGTCTTTGGACAGATTAATATATTGGGTTCGATTAAAATTTTTTTTTGATAAAGTTAGACAGAATTCTTTCTTCCGTTTTGAATGTAGTTTCGTTAGCACATGAGCTATTTTTCAATATACTAAGTTGTTAGATTCACTCAATCTATTCTTTTCGATTTCACAATTAGAGTTGGCACTGTGAGTGTTTAGTCAGTGGACCGTGCTTCTGAGTGCAAGGAGTTTAGTTGACATTAAATGTAAAAAATCATTGGTTTAAGCAGCGTAGATGCACAAAGTAGATAAGATCGGTTAAATATTTGCAGTATCAAGTATGTTACAACAATTTCTTTATGTAACTGTGAACAAATGTTCTTATATGCAGATAATTACCTCTCGACACCTAATGTTGAAATACTGCCAAAAATTTGTTAATCTTGTTTAGGAAACCTTGTAAAATCGGAATCTTTCGTTAATAGTATTAATATAGTGGTTCTACAGATCCGTTGAGTATCAACAAAGATTATTTTAATTATGCCAGTATTTCATCATTATATGTCAAATTCTCTGCATAAAAATATTAATTTATCACGGCAAACACAATTACATGAAGAAACTGTTGTAACATACTTGATGTTATATTTAACCGATCCACTTTGTGCATTTGAACACTGAAAATACTACCTAAACGGTAAGTTATTACCTGCTAAACCCCTTGCACTTCTTCGAAACATGTGGAGCTAACAGAGCGCTCGCAGTACCAACTCTACTTATAGCTGTAGAGGAGATTGATTAATAAATACGAGTACAAATTACTTTAGATCACTACTTTCTATAATTTATAATAATTTATAAAATTTGTGTAGAATTTTAAACCTTATTATATATAACATATCAACAATTAAAAATAAGGAATTTACTAAACACTTCACATGAGATTTTACTAACAAACACGAACTAAAGTACAAGAAAAATTTCCAAGGCTTATATTTCTTCGTAACGTTTCTTAATAATTTGAATATCTTGACGGTATTTCTTTTTCTACTTAGTATTCATATGTTTTTATAGTAGGAAGACTATATGTATAAATGATAAAATTATATATGCAATAGAACAGCCTTTTGTAATTTTGCAAAACTATTGCTTCGCATAGGATGTCGCTGATAGTATCTTCTAAAGCGTTGAATAATAATTTATTTCAGACCATATTCTATATTCTAAAATATTTAGGATACAGAATATGGTTACCACAATATTTCGCAATATATACATATATATTAATGTTCAGGTGAGTATTCTTGTTCAGAAATTATGCTTTCGCGTTGTAGAAATTCTTTGGTGCTGGCACGAACAGTTGACTTCTCGACGTTTCAATGCTCTTACTGAGCATGTATTAATTCGACTCCAAAGTACGTATTACTTCTCATTTGTCTTTAGATATCTCTAATCCTTTTCATTTTCAAAATCTTTCTCATTATTTTCTTTTCCCAGCCCACTGGCACTTCCTCTAAATTTTGTTTACCACTCATGTTTCCCATCGTTAGATGTTGAATTCAATATCGATTTATATATTATTGGTTTATGTTATTTTCCTCTTCAATATTTAGCGTAATTTGAAATAGCTTGTAGTACAAAGCTCAAACATTATAAAGATATTACTCTTTAAATGTTGTTATTTAAATATACAGTTGTTTCATATTAAAACAAAACAAGTGAATTAATATAAAAGTATCGATTAAATTTTGAAATATAAAGACAGCAATATTATTACACGTCCAAATGCACAGCAAAGAACACTTAAGTGACGTTAGATTAGATGCAGTAAAGTACTAAATGAGAACGTTTCAATTTCTTAATTTAATATAGAAAACATATTTAGAAGAATATATTTTTATTCATGCTTACGAAATATTGCTTATAAGTCTAAGAGAAATAATCTAATGTTGTTCAAATACCCAAAGACTAGTAGCTGAACTTTTTAAAACACTTAAAAGAAGTATAACTTCTAGTACATATGAGATATGGATATAAGTTAATAAATATTCTGCTATTGTCTAGGTATTACTTACTGTCTTGTTTGCTTCTAACCCACCACCTTTTTATTCCATTTACACCATTTACGTTTCAGTATAACAGAACAAATTAAAAAATATTAGATGTCGTTTATTTCAAATTTAATTAAAATGCTAATTTAATTGTCTAGAAATTGAATTAATTTAAGAATCAAGGCGTTTGAGAAAAAACAGGGATTTGAGTATTTACTTGCATGCGCGTATCATTATAATTAATATTTACAAAAATCTATTTAGCAAACTTAAATTTCCTAAAAGCTCGAAGGAAAAAAAATTTACGGTTCCAAACTAGTATCGGGTGTATTAAAATTCCATCGATGCAAACTGTTAACGACTACTAATTCTCGAAAAAATTTGACAAGAAACCGCTTTAAATGGAATTAATGCAGGGTCGTGCAAGTAACAATTAGTCAGGTATTTTAATGAAAACAATTCACAGGTAAAAAAAGAACAACATACTTTGAAGTAGACTAAAGAAACTCTGAGAAAGACGGTCGAACGGAGACAGAAGTATGTAGAGGTTGTTAATTGAACGCTCGTGGGGTATACCCATAAATCATAAAACAATCAGTTAAAGAAGCCATCTGAATCATTTCAGCTCCCTAGTAAGCAATGTTTCACCACGATAATCAGAGGTGGACTAGATTATTATGAAATTCATACCCAATTTTACTAAATAATATAGAATTCCTTTACATTTTTTTTAATAAAAGCTTTTCCTTACAATGGTAAGTAATTTTAGTTAGATTAAATAATACAGTAGTAGAAACATATTCTTATGCTTTTCAAATGCGATAAATATTACTTACAAATAACTTCTACAAATAAGAAATATCTATCGAAGGGATCACAAAAGTTTGAATGTCAAATCAAAATCTTCTGAAACGATATTAGTAAGTAGTGAAAATACAAGTAAATACTACAGTTATACGAGGCGTATTTTTTAAGTAAGTACCGTTTTGATATAAAAAGAATATAAGCGCAATCCTTTCGACAATTTTAATATAACTACTATCAGTGTTAAAGTACTTTTCATATCATACAATTAGCTTCTGAATTCCATTCTCATAGAACTCTGCCTCCCAATTTGCCAACCATTGCAGTATGACCGTTTTCACATCACCGTCACTGACGTAGTTCTGACCGCTCAGATGCTTTTTCAAGGAACAAATGATGTCACTGAGTGCTAGATCAGGACTATACGGAGGATGATCCAGTTATCGGTGAGATCTTGAGTTGGACGAGCCACGTGTGGACGGACATCGACATGGAGCAAAACAATTCCCTTATTGAGCATAGATTGCACGACGCAGTTTATTTAAAGTGTCACAATATATCTGTCTATCCTAAAACATAGTGCACATGATTTTGCATGCTGAAATTGTTTGCCTGTACCTCACTTCTTTGGGTAATGTTAAATGTCTCAATTCCATGGATTGTTGTTTTGATTCTGGTGTCAAATGGGTCAGTGATGTATGGTCGTTAGTGACAACTTGGTTCAACACCTCAGTCATTTTCGGTACCCATCGTGAGCATAATTTCCGATAATTGAACGTTCTGCCACAATTTCATAAAGAACACTCCTTGAAACTTGCGGCGACCTGTCAGACAATAACGAAATCGTAAGGCTTCTGTTTTCACGAACTTTTGCTTCAATTCCTTGCACTGTCTTCAGTAATGATAGACGGTCGCCCATTCCGCTTTTCGTCATAAACATTAGTACGGCCATCTTTAAATTATCTAACCCATTTTTGTATCATTCCCTAGCTCATAGTGTTTTCTCCATGAACTTCACTAATTTGCCGATGGATTTCGATCGCTTTCACGTCTTTTGCAATCAGAAAACGAATCGTGTATTTCACAATCGGGGATATTTGCAATTTTTTGGGGCATTCTAAATACCCACAAACGTAAATGCGAACTGGCATCTGAGACTAACCAGAAATACTTGGTGTGCATGCGCGGAACGGTGACCATAACGTTGCAGTGAATATATTTAAAAATGGTACTTAGGAAAAGTACGCCTCGTACGTGTCTACAGATATTTATATTTCAATAAAATCTGCAATTATGAATTCAAATATTTTCTCAGTATGTTCTACAAATTCATACACACACTTATGGCAAATAGTAAATTGTAGACATTTAGATTGTCAAAGTGCTTCCGCTGTTAATTAGAAATAATAATTATTGTTAAAATAATTTTTGTTTTATTTAAATTTTCGTGTATATGGAATCGTTATTATATTTCGATTTCTTGGGTCAAACATTTAGTAATATAAGTAACAATACATATTTATGTACGACAGTCATCACTGCCACAATTGTAGTTCTAAATTTTTTCATAATATTTATAGGTATGTTCAAGTTTTTCGGACGAGTTACTTACAATCAAAAGTTATTTCTATTTAAGTTTTTGTTACTTCTCGACTTAATTTCTCTGGAGTCTGGAGTCACATTTCTCATAAAACACTTTGATGCTCTAACAAAAAATTCATGTGTTAAGGCCGGTCGATGATCAAGCGTGTTTATTTATGAAAACGTACCGATGCCGCCTCTTCTGATCGCTTTTCTTGGAAACGTAGAATGCGGTCATCACCATAGTTGCTGTTCCAAAGTATGATCACCATAATTTTCTTAGTATTGAAAATACGTTTCAGTATTATTAGCGCTACATGCAAAATGGATGTTATTCATAGCTACTCGACGGTCCTTTGTAACAATTCATTCTACATGGACAATTATGTTTTCGGTCCACTTTAAACAAAATTAATAGTCTGCATTAATGCAAAAATACCTCTTTTATATTAATCAGTAGGATGTTTTACTATACGTACAACAGTGGAAGTTGACAGTCTAAGCTTTCCTTTTCGATAACCAAACCTAGGAAGAAGCCTCGTGGGTGAAGACAATAGTTGACTAGCCTCGATTGATATTGGTCTGTATCCAAATAAATTACTTTTCTTTGGTGTTAAGCAGGTAGGGAGAATTTTATGATAGTTTTTGGATATATAACTCGGTTTCGATTAACTGCCAACTGTACATTGTCAAACTAATATTAAATTAATATAGTTTTTTTGATAATTTGGACAATTCTTGCCGTAATATTAAATTTGTTCTTTTTCTCAATTAGTTAGCAATAGCGTTATGTGATCTTCGTGTACTACCCCGTAATCTGTCCTGATTTTGAGTATTTGAGTAAGAGATGCACTGTTTTTATCTCTTGATGTTGCCGTACCCATATTTGAAGAAATCTTTCGAACCAACATAAAAATACATAGAAATAGTATATAGGTAGCGAATAGCGACCGATATACTTATTTTCTATATTTTCATGTAAATACATAGAAACATTACTTCCAAAACGTTTTGCGCAAACATTGCCTATTTTCGTATACTTTATAGTTTCAATAGTAAACGAATGAATGCGAAACTATTGTATACTAGGGTCGTTTTCATCTATCCTAATTTCAAAAATTATACCGAACTTTGTTTTCACTTGATGTGCCAAATTTTTAATTTTATGTCTAGTATGCCATGGAAAAATATTGTTAAAATTCATCTGAATTACAATTAGTGAAACTAGAAGGTTCCAAATATATCAAGTTCGTTGATAGATTAGTTTCCAATGCGAGAGAAATTTTTAAGCATAAATTTTGTTTGTGAATTTTTGGACCAATAGGGAATAATAAAATACAGTTTAGTGTATATTAATGAACTTACGAGTTTTTGCCTTCTTTTTCAAGTTATTTATTTAGATTTCGTCCTTTCTTTTTTCTCCTTTAACATTTTTTCCTGTTAAAAGTTGTAAACTTACAAAAACACATTTTAGTTTAACAAAATTATACCGTGTGTCTGTACGTTCATACTTATTTATGAAATTGACGGAGCTGTTATGTACATTTTGAAATGTACATAAAAGTGTCTGTAAATTTATAACTTCCAATATAGAAAGTGCGTTAAAAAGCAGAGTATCGTGTGGTGATTAAATACTTCGTAATTAAGGGTGGAAAGCTATCGAAATAAAAGATGAGTTACGGGAAACATTAGGTGAATCTGCTAAATCATCCGCCACAATAAGTAGATGGGTAAATGAACTTAAACGTGGTAGAACAAGCTGTGTTGATGAAGCGCGCTCTGGAGCACCCAAAATCGTGACTTCCAAGGAAATGATTATAAAAATCCATAATATTATTACGCAAAATCGACGACTCAAACTGAGAGAGATAGCAGACATGGTAGACATTTCAACAGAATGCGTACACCACATTTTAACGAAAGATTTGGGCCTTTCCAAGCTTTCGGCAAGATGGGTGCCGCGATTGCTTACGACTGATCAAAAGTTCACTCATTTGCGTATTTCCAATGAGTGTTTGGACCTTTATAAGCGGAATCCGGTTAATTTTTGTAGGCGATTTGTTACTGGCGATGAAACATGGATACACTACAGTACATCCGAAACTAAACAATAGTCGAAACAATGGTTAGAACGTGGTTCTGCACCTCCAAAGAAAGCGAAAACCACTTTATCGGCTAACAAGGTAATGGCATCAATTTTTTGGGATTCAAATGGCATTTTGCTCATTGATTACCTTCAGAAAGATGCCACAATAAACCGACAATATTATGCAGAACTTCTACAAAAATTAAATGTTGAGATTCTTGGTAATTGGCCAGGAATGGCAAAGAAATTCTGTTTCACCAAGACAACGGTCCCTCGTAAACCAGCACAGCTGCGATGTCCAAAATCCACGAGTTGCATTTCCAATTAGTACCGCATGCGCCTTATTCCCCGGATCTAGCCCCTTCCGACTTCCACCTTTTTCCAAAATTGAAAACGGCACTAGGTGGAAAGAAACTTTCGTCTAAGGACGAGCTTATCATCTTCGTAAATGAGTATTTTGCAAGCCTTCTGGAATCGCATTTTAAAGATGGCATAAGGGCATTGGGGCACCGTTGGAATAAATGTATTGCTCTTTTAGGAGAATATATTGAAAATAAAAATTATTTTGTATTTAAAAAATTCGTTTTTCTTTTCCATTCTCACTACTTGTCAAACTACCCTCGTATTTATAACTTCAGTAAAGCTGAAAAAACATTTTCATTTTTTGGTAATTATGTACAATATTACAATTCTCCAAAAATATATTAGCTAAATTACTAGAAGTTATGCATTTTGATGTTCATTACAACTTTTGCTTTATATTAAGGTAACGAAATTATATTGTAGTTGAATATTGTAAGGAGCACCTGCAAGATACAAAAGACCGTAAAACTAAACGTTCGTCATTGCATTGTGCTTGATGACATCGGTTTATTTGAGGTACATTCTTTGACTATTTTAGTGAAGAAGCTATTGCATTTGTTCCAGTTACTGTACAACAATCACGAATTCCTAGAAAAAGAAACGGTAAATCAATAGCGTCAGTATCACCACAATACAGTTGCATTACCAAAGACCACGTAACATATCACAAAAGTCACAATTTTAAGCTTCATTGCCGTCCTTTGCGTTGGTTGTTCACACCAACTTCTACTGTCATCGACAAGAATTACAGCGGTGCATCGTCAATACTGCTTTTTTCGGGTCGCGGTTAGTTATGTACTTATTGATGGTGCATAATTTATAACCATTTACTTTCGTATGTATTCGCATGCGCAAAGGAAGATTAAAAGTAGATTAAGTGAAAAAGGTAGAAAATAAATAAGATATGTATATATGTACATTCATGTTGTAAACTGTTAATCGTCCTTCGCTCTTATCATAAATTAATTATTTGTTTTTAGTTTATTTAATTTAAGGTTTACATATTTCAAAAAATAGCTTCGTTTCTTCTTTTAAATAATATAAAATTTATAAAGAAAGTGCATTTTTATACTACAGTAAACGAAATACATTTTATTAATACACCTAGCTTTAATTTAATTTTGTAAAATTCTATGTACGCTTATCATATTTGCCTAGTTCATTATTATTATTAATAATGAATATTATTGGAGTTATTGTTTCAGATATATTGTTTGTTTCATTGAGAAAGTTTCAGCAATTAGGTGGAAAACATCTTAAACTGTGGGAATGTTTGTATGGGTTATATGCTATTGTGGAGGTGAATATAAAGAACAATATTATTAAGTTTAAGACACTGCTATCACGTGGATATAATAAAAACAAATGTCTAGATTTATTGCAAATTCTTTAATATGAACTATCTGGTATCGCGACTCTGAAATTTCTGGAAAGTTATACCTAACAGAAAATATGTAAAGGTAACGAATGGAATTCGGCCATGAAATTCCACCAGGCTTGATATCTATTTAGTATGGTATAACTAAGTGCAGACTGTTAAGATTAGGTGAGCAAATGCTGTCTAAATAATTCAATCAATGTACAAACTGACACAAATCTCCCATCTGAAAGTCATTGAATGATTTGTGCAAAATTTTGTGTTACTATTAATATTGGTGTTAGTAGATCATTTGCATATATTACGAGTTTCATACTGATGGAAATCTTTATTTTTTAGGAATAGTTCTTGGTTAGAATACAACATATTCAAATATCTGTGAATATACACAGCTGTCAGTAAATCGAAGAGTACATTGGTGATACTATAATATGTCCCAAGAAATTTACACTACAAGTTATTTTGATATATTACTTGAATTTCAGTTTGTTGCGATAAAACCATAACCTTGCACTCATTAGACGCTTTTCTTTCTTAGTAGCTAGATCATTACTGTTGCCTTTTATTAAGAGAGTTGCATCATCAGCATATAAGTAAGTCTCGCAGCGAATATTATACGGAACATTTACGTTTATGATAATGAGAATTGGGCCAAATATCGACCCCTGGGAAACCACATGAGTAATTGTATCGATACTGAAGAGAACCCCTCGCCAAAGGAGATGCGAATCTGTTATTGAGTAGCATGGTTCCCTAATACTATAGAAGTCAAGTGTTTAATAGAATGTCATAGGGTATACTGTCGAAAGCCTTGCCAATATTGCCAAACTTGTTCGATAGACTGTCCTTTTATTAAGAGAGTCGCATATAAGTAAGTCTCACGAATATTATACGGAACATTTACGTTTATGATAATGAGAATTGGGCCACAATTGCCGAAAAGGATGAGTGTCTATCTGTAAATCAATTTTTCTGCATGCAGAAAACCCTGACTTTTCAAAATATATTGAAGGCCTCATTTTCAAAATAGTTTCCAGAGTCTTCTACAATACAGGCAATAAGACACCGGACGATAATCATCCTCCTTTTCTGTCGGATTCTGTTTATAGATTGGACCTGTTTTATTCATTTTAAGTTCATGCGCGAAAATTCTAGTCCTTAGACACATATTAACTAACGGTTTCGTAATCTCTTCTGAAACTCTCTTAATAATGTTAGTGGTTACGTAGTAAATACCTTTTGAACTATTATCTTTCAAATCATGACTTATTTCTCCGGTCTTCTTTCTACTTGTTCTAATATTTGATAAGAAAGTTTTTTATTTCCGGTACATATAATTCGCATTTATTACACTCGTAATTTTTACTTTGCGAACCATAAATAAATATTAATTGCAAGATGTAGTTATTGCTATTAATTTAATAATATTAAAAAGTGCAAAAGAACTGAGAAAAGTTATAAGAAATATAAATGGAGAAACACAAAAATGAATTGATTTAATAAACGTAGGAAAAACCAAATACGCGAAATCCAATAAAGACAGAAGAATAGAAGGAAAACTTAAATGTGACAGTTATAAATTTGAAAAGGTAAAATCTAGACAGATATTTGAGTATCATGATAAGTAGAATGGGTGAGAGAATATAAATTGGCGACAAATTTATATGGGACACATTACAGTAACTAAACATTATTTATAGACGAAAAGTTGGAAAAATTGGATCAATAGTGACATATGCGATGAACATAATGTTAATAACAAGCAGTAATATGAATAAGAAACTCGATCGAAAGTGAATTGATGTCTCTAATAAATTAACGAATTTGGTGGTACGACCACTAATAAAGAAGGAATAAAAAATTACCAATGCGAGCAAGAATTTATAATTAGTAAACCAAGAGGACAATTAATATGTATTGGATAGGTAGAAGATATAATGAAAATATATAATATGATAAACATATGTCACAATTACGAAAAGAAGGAAGCACATGTATAGTTAACATGACGCAAACTTACCGGAAGTTATAAAAGCACAATGGAAATGTAGATAAATTTCCAATGTAGTTCTATACTGTAAGTAGGACAGCAGTAATTTCGACACTGTTGTACTCAACGTAACCTGTTTATACAATTACATGCAAAGAGCTCGCCATTTTTAGTACGGATTTTTCCAATGTTTTCTATTCATTAACCGAAGGCGTTGAACGCATGCGTTCTCCTAATTTTTGATGCTTTGCTTATTCGTAATAGCATAAATATAGCTGTTAGTTTTTCACTATTTATTTGTTTATAATATTTTACAAATTTTTTTAACCTTTTGAACAATACAATATGTTATATGTATTGATTGGTGTTAAAAGAGAGTGGTGGGAAATAAAATCACTTCAGAATTCTAGATGCTTTATCATATTGATCCTTTTATTAAAACGACAAAAATTATTTTAACTTATTATTATTATAGATTGAGCATACAGCTGAAAGATCTAAAATTAATGTGAGAAAGTGACTACCCTTATGACTTCTCACCCTTTTGCGGCATGAATGAAAGAAGCTCTGGTTTTAGCTAAATTTTAAAAACTTGACGTCATTGGTATCTGACTCTGGATTACCATAATTTAACTATAAATAATCGAAAGGAACTAGAAAAAAATATCTACCCATGATAGATACAACAAATAGCACATTGTCTAATAAAGTTCAATAGTTACAATATTCGTTCATTACAGTGCCATCAACTTTTTGACAAGGAAACATAATCTTCCTAGACATTTTCACGCACTATTGGAGTGTATGGGACGAAGTTCTGTTATACTTTGAAGTGAAATATTGGTCAAAATAGTGTCGGTGGGGTAGTGAATCCAGTGAAGATGACGCACCGTGGTACGAAGCAAGAGTTATTCTTGTCGAAGATATGCCGAGAGTGCTATAACAATTACCTACGGTAATACTTTAACAAAATTACGTACGCATATTAATCATAAACACCTAAGTGTCACAATGAAATTCTCTTTCTCTTATGACAATGCGCGATTTCACATGAAAACCAAAGTTCTCCGCTGGACTACTCAACATATAATCCGGGTTTGGTTTTTTATAATTAGTAGTTTGAAATCAATCTAAAGACAAGTATGATGCCTATTTTGAAAACCAACAGAAATCTTTTTTTTCTGATGGAATAAAGTCGTTGCAGGACAGGTGGTGCAAGTGCGTTGAACTTAAGGGAGATTACGTTGATAAACAGAATCATCAAAAAAGATATTTTGTTTCAATGTTGATAGAAAATTAGTTCTCTAGTACAACGTTTAGCACGAGTAAAAAACAGTTTTTTGAAGTGAAAATAATAGCGTTACCTTCTAGTATCCGTAATAAGATAAACTACTTCTAAATGGTTAAAAAATAGTGGTTTTCATGTATTAATTTGCAAATAAAAGCAGCACTTGAAGGAATTTACTAAGAAAGCTTGTCATATCTAATGACGTATGGCAGTTATACATGAAAAAGCTTCAATGTATGTAAAGAAAATCAATAAGAAAGTGAATAATTCTAATAGTGAAAAGCCTAAAGCAATTTTTCAATGTGAATAATGAAATGTCAATTATTACGGGTATACAGAAACATTCAAAGAAATATTATATTTGAATTTACATTCAATTTAAATTTGCTATTTCAGCTTATGTAAAATAAAATTATGCTACATAGACCGAAGCACATTTAGAAAACAGAAAAAAAATTAATGAAGCAACAATCGATTTAAATATCTGTTTAAAACTGTTTAAATATAAATTTGAAAATAATTGCATACAATTCAAACAATCTCAAATTGCATAATATTTAGTTTCTAAAATTTAAAACAATTTCTATGAAAAAACGTATTACTTTCTTCATGTTAAGCTTTAATGATACTATTGTGGGCCGTTAATTAGTACCAAGGAAGTTCTTTTTTTTGTATGATTTGAGAACGAATTTTCGAATATACCAGTATCATTAGTTGATCTTAGTTTTTCGAAATGTATGTGTTATGAGTACACGTACGTAGTTTATCCTACGCAAATAGTGTTAACAATGTTAAAATGACTGTTTATTGGACATAGATATTTCGAAATATCTTGTGAAATCACTGCCGACAGTCTCTCAGATTTGTTACTTTATACGCATTTTTACCGTTGTCCGCAATGGGTTATTTATGCGTAATTATCTCGTCTGTAAACATTCAATTTCTTACATTGAAGAAAACCAAGTATTTTTATGTAAGTTGCAGAATAATGTTAAGCGATAATTCAATCATACGTTCCAAGTTAATAGTTGGCCTTTACATTAAATCGAATTCGTTCCAGGGTTGTTTATATGTATGTAATGCATGTAAATGGTGTTATATTAAATAGAATTCAGCTAGGCGAGTAAACATTTTTAAACTTACTCTTAATAAAACTATTTGATATATAATATTAAGATAAACCAATCAATTCAAAGTGCCTATGTGTAATTATGTTGTGAATACAAGTAAATATTATAACAAATGGGTATCCCAGATAGTTTTGTAAAAAGAAAAAGACATTTAACGTATTACCATTATAACTGTAAGTTTATTTATTCATAATTTAGTTCCGTTTATCAGCTATTGCCAGTGTTAAACTTAACTTTCATCACTAATTACATTAATTATATAACTCTGTTATTTTCGGTTCCTAAATTGTTATAAATTACCATATGTAAACAGTGTGTAAAATAAGAGAAAAGAGAACAACGGCATATAGTACATAGGCCAATATGGGTTTAGACAAAGCAGGTCTATGGTAACTGCAATTTACAAACTATTTATTAAATTCGACAAGCTAGGTATAAGAGGTATGTTTTCTTAATAGTTTAAGAGGTGCTTGGGCAGAAAATCATAAAAGGTATGCAGAAAATTTTGAACTTGCACAATATATTCATGACTATAGAAGTAACCACTGAGTTTCTTAGGGCAGTATCCTTTGACCAATCGTACTTTTAACCCCCATTGATAATTTATCAAACGACCATTAATTTCGCGGATTTCGTTTTGCATCAAAATACGTGATGTTCAGGGGATTGCCAGGAATAGTTTGTCACCTCTGAGGACTTGACGCACATAAAGTAAGTTAACTATGAAAATTGTAAACGAAAACTTTATTGTAACTAGCGATGAGACGTGGTGACCAAGCGTTGAAGCTCTGAATGGAAGCGTTCAAGCGAAGAAAGACCGAAAAAATGCCGTTTCTTTTCGAAAATCAGAAACCTACTGCATGGTAAATGTTCCGGTCGTCAGAAACAGCAGTCTATACCTTCAAAAACGCAATTTTGACTATATCAACAAGCAAATTGTTTCGAGCGCATGCAAAAATGCATTAATCTTCGAGGAGAATCCTTCGAAAAACAATGAGGCCTCTAAAAGCTATCTACTGTTTTATTCCAGTTTTATATGCAAAATTTAAAAGACAACGCACGTATAAGATTGCGCCTATTCTGGATAATATAGCTTTCAAGAAAGGTCTAAACTGACTTTAGATTTTCATTTTATTCTTGCAAACCCTAATCAATTATGATGATATAGCAACATTTTATTAGATTATCTCATCATCTTATCAATGTATATCTTCTATGATAAGAAGCGTGGAGGCAACTATCATCTTAAAAAAAACTGTTATAATGGGTAAATGCTTTTATATTTTTGCTAATTAATATTCTATATTTCGTTTCCAATCCAAAGTAATTTTGATGATTTATTTTTGACATTCGTCGTGATTGTATAGCAAAATTATATTTCACTCTTACTGAATAAATCTACAGAATATACATACTGTCACATGCCAATGACGTGAAAGTAAATTCTGAGTGTCCAGAACTTAATATGATACAGGAAAGAGGAAACTGTCTGGGTAAATTTAACATAAGATTTAATATGTTTCGGTTAAAGTATATTGCACGACAAATTATATTCTAAACTTCACATCTTATAGATCGCTCAACCAAATAGGAGTATAATTTTTTAGACTATTCATAACTGTCTTTTTCACGCCATTCAACCGTCCGTCCATATTTCTGATTAATCGACCGTAAAATAGGCTCAGATCATAACCATGTTAAATTGATATTGCCGGTTTATTAGTAGGAAGTTGATGGGATGCAAGATGCACGATTTTCACGTTAACGTATTGAAGCCTTTAAAATTGAACGCTTTATGTCTCATTTAGATGTCCTGGAATAGATAGTAAAACTAGAAAAATAACACCATGGGCTCAAGCACATATACAGTACAGTATGTTCATAAGATAAAACTAATTTTATGTCACAAAAATATCAAATAACGCGTAAATCCTGTTGCATATTTTTTTTCTGATAGTCAATATTTTAAAAATGTAAATTATTCTTTCGAAACAATAGTATCTTTGTTAATTTCTCCAAACTTTTATTTTATTCTGTCTCTGTAGTTTGTATTTGCCGTAAATGTTTACAATAATTGCGTTAGGTGAGATAACTTACTTCGTGAATAGGATAAGTTGTCACAAAAAATAATAAAGAAATACCATATTTATGCCTTTAAAAAAAACTTACTGAGCTTCCAAACTGTTAGACTAGCGTCTATAAGTGTCTGACCACGTGTATGTTCTCATATCAATCAAATATACAATATTATAGCCTAACTAAATCTAATACCTTATTAAATTTTAATTAAAATGTACATATCATTTGGTATTACTAAACTAAATGATCGACAATGACCATTTTACAACCCAGGTAAGGCAATTAAATAAAGACTTTTTTCTCGGAAATTTTAAATACGATTACATTACATTAGGCCAAGGAGAAGTACCGTATTTGTAAAAAAATTTGAGTTTTCATTCAACTTCCGAAGTGTTAAGAATTCGTCTTGTATATTATTTTAAAGTATAAAATCGATAGTTTGAATAATACCTCGAAGAAAGAATTATCTATTCAAATACGTACTCTTATAGTACCGCATTATGATATTGGCAGAAGTAATAGACAAATCGCAAAATTACTGATCTTAAGTCGTATATCTGTGGACTATAATATTCAAAAATATGAAACAACTAGTAGTTTATTGAATAAAAAGCGGTCAGGCCAACTAAATACAATACTAGTAGAGGGTCGAGCATTAAATGAAAGAAATAGATGAAAAGCTCCACTGGAAAGTATAGTAGTGACAAAGGGTAATCGGAATAAACCAGTTTGTTCGGAATAGTTGCGCAAGCAAAATAAAGTAATGCGATTACTTTGATAATACAGGGATGGAATTCTGGGAGAATGAAAAATGTGCTCTGGATTGACGAGTCCAAATTTGAAATGTTCGGTCCAAAAGGAGGGACGCTTGTCCGAATATCAGCGAGAAAACGAGTTCTCGAATTATGTATTGCAACCACCACCATCAAGCAGGAGAATCAGTAATGGTTTGGGGTTGTTTTGCTGGAACATCTTGTAGGTGATCTTATTACAACAGACGGTATTCTAAGAAAAGAACAGTGCAGAGAAATTTTGGAACAGAATGCCGTTTCCTCTAGAACACACTAACTAGGGAAAGTATTGTGTTCCAGCAAGACGACGATCCCAAATACAAGTCAAAATTATGCCGGGAGTATTAAGAGCAATTAGAACTGGAAGCAGTAATTGTTGGCACAGAAAAAGTTTCTCTTACGGGAATGCTGCTTATTAAGTTTCATGATTTATCATAGAAATCTTCAATTAGAATGATTATAAAGCTGTAGTATTTTTTTGACTTGTTATATAGACAAAAGAATAAGTGCAAATGTCACAATCACATTTAATATCTGCTAATTAGGTTCAAAATTTAAAAAAAGACACGTCTCGTATAAAGAGGATGACAACTAAGACCATTTAACTTTCTATCGTGTCATAAATGATTTGATTTTTTTTGGAATATGCAAAATTCGATTTTTCATTCAGGCAAGTAAGTCTGCCATTTTCATGGCTAAATTTGAGTCATGAAGGTCTCTTTCCCGTACCCATTTAATTGCTTGATGTTTAGTCTCTTTTGACAATATAGGCTAAAACTGTAATTTTTGGTTTGATAGCCTTAGAATAATATTTACGTGGTTTACGTGCTTAGGATTTTGGGAACACTATGAAGCAAATATTTTAATAAATATTTCCGGCTAGTAACTTCTAGAAAATATACTTATGTATCAAGTTTTATTAAGTTTCGCAGAAAAGAAACCAGTAACAAATTGGAATATCTAAAATGAGATAATAATAATGTATATAAATATGTATATTATAATCAAAATGAAATACAAAACAATCTACATGCGTTAGAAATCCATTTTTCAGCTGTCTCCATAAAATTAGTAATCTAAGCTTATATAAAGCTATACATTTCTGATGGATATGACTTTCAAACACCTTGACCTCTTTAGAGGTAGTTGTGTGCCAGACTTCTTCTATTCCTCTATTTCCTCTTTCTTTGTTTATGTCTTGGTGTATTTTATCTCTTCTATTATTTTTTCTATTCTTTCTTATCCCTTATTTTTAGTCTCCATCGTGTGGTCTTCATTCTTTCTAAGTACTTACTAATCTACCCTTCGTGTCTACTTTCAGGTTCGCTTCCAGGCTTTTCTCATTTTCGTCTCTTGGTAATCCGTTTTAATACTGAATACTGCCTATGTTATTACAAGTCTATTTTTTGTTTTAGTATTTCTACTTATTCTCTTATTTCTCATTGTAGTTTTGTGTTTTGTGCTCTCTCTTAGTTATACCTATATAGTGTTAAATTTTTTTTTCTATAGTGTTTCTTGTTTGGCATTGTTCCTAAATATGTAAAATATTCTACTTTTTCAAATTTATAAATTTCTACTTTTTCTTTCTTTTTTTCCTTTTACTCCCCTTTTTAATTTCATGTATTTTGCTTTTCTGTGGCTCATTTCGAGTCTATCTTTTTGTATAACTTTGTCGATGTTCCTTAACATTTTCTTAAAACTTCCTATTCCTTGCTATGAGTTTTTATAATAAATGTAAATAATAAGAATAGCAAGTCTTTTAGTTAATATGCGAGTGCGGGAAAAACTACGTCGGATAAACAGAAAGATCGATTCAAGAAAGAGAAATTTGGAAAATTAGCGACAGCAATTGCAGAATATGTCCACGAGAATAGATATAAAGTGAATTTTGAAGCTACTACCTAGAACTACCATTGAAGAATTATCAGAGAAGCCATCAAGATAAAGAAGCATCTAAATCGTACTGATACTTATGAGTATCAGTATCACATCTTGTCTCCATGTAATTATACATTACACCGATATTAATAATGATACTAATTTTGGATTTTTAACTACTTTAAAATTAAATTTTGAGTTAGTTAAATATGCATTAATTAATTATTAATTAATTACTTATTATGCATAAGCAATATGTACACTTTATGAAATAGTTTTAGGGTATGATAATTTACAGCTTTTTAAGACAATAGATTTTGAATAATATTGTACTAGAGACAATTGATTTTGAATTTGTTTTGCTCGAATAATAATCATATATTTCAAAAGATAGTTTATAGCTACACATAAAAACCTTTTTGTATATCATACATATATTGACTTGCCATTACTTTTTCCACATATGCTATAATTATCACTTATTGTAGACGTTTTAAAATTGATAATACTAGTTGTCTTGCTGGTGAACATAAAATCATTCCGGTCGCATCATCAAAGTGTGTTACTAATAACTTTGTTCGTATGGATAAATCGTCAATTGTGGTTCACAAATTCAACTTTTATATTCGGCATAGTGTGTCAAAGACAGTTATTGAGAATTGGATCTAGATTGACTACCCAAATCATTATGGCTGTAATCAATACAGATACCTCGTTTATATGTAAAATAAAGAAGCGTTCACTTTCTATAGACCACTCATATAATTCAATTACATTGGATATGCGATTTTAAAATGTTCGCTGTAAATTATACAAAAGCCACCAAATGTGAAAATATTAGGTGCGCAACTAAGTTCTCGCTGTTTTTCAAGAGATGGCTCCAGTAGTAAGTGCTGGTCGATTGTGACATAACCAAAACGTCATGAACCAAGCTTAGACAAATGGTAAACAAACCGTTTTGACACATTAGTCATTTTGTTTTTGCGTCATATACTTTTGGTTGTGCGAAAATGTCTGATTTTGTGCCAAATAATCGTCATTTGCGGGAAGTGTTGCTTTTCTTCTTTCATTCGAAGAAAACGGCGGCTGAAGCGCATCGAGAACTCCAAAAAGTTTACGGAGATGCTGCTCTAAGTGAAACAACGGGCCGTGATTGGTTCCGTCCCTTCAAAGACGGTGATTTCGATGTTTACGACCGTTCGCGTAAAGGAAGACCAAAAACCTTCGAAGACGCTGAATTGGAGGCATTGCTCGATGAGGATCTGTGCCAAACGCAAAAAGAGCTTGCTTCAGCATTAGGAGTTACCCGCCAAGCCATTTTTTAGTGATTGCATGCGTTGGGAATGATTCAAAAACAAGGAACTTGAGTTCCTCAATTTTGAAGCCAAGAGACGTTGAGCTTCGTTTTTTCGCATGTGAACAATTGCTCCAGCGCAAAAAAGGAAGGGTTTTCTTCATCGCATCGTTACGGGTGATGAAAAATGGATTCCTTACAGCAACCCAAAGAGAACAAAATCATGGGGACTGCCCGGTCATGCTTCTACGTCATCGATTCGGCCGAATGTTCACGGTGCGAAGGTTTTGCTGTGCATTTGGTGGGACCAGGGCGGTGTTATTTATTATGAACTGTTGAAATCGAACGAAACCATCCCTGAGGAACGGTATAGAATTCAATTGATGCGATTGAGGCGAGCACTGCGCGAAAAGAGGCCACAATACGAGCAAAGTGATTCTATCAGCATGACAACGCTCAGCCTCACGTTGCCAAACCCGTTAAAACCTACTTAGAAACGCTCAAATGGGAAGTCCTATCTCACCCGCCATATTCCCCAGATATTGCGCCATCCGATTATTACTTGTTCCGTTCGATGGTACATAGTCTGGCTAATCAGCAGTTCCGCTCATACGAAGACATCTCAAAATGACTTGATTCGTGGATAGCCTCAAAAGGCGAACACTTGTACAGTGACGGTATTCGAGCTCTGCCAGAAAGATGGGAAAAAGTTGTCGCTAGCGATGGGCAATATTTTGAATTATTCTTTTGTAAACATTTTTTCACAATAAAGTTGCATTTTCATAAAAAAAAAAGCGAGAACTTAGTTGCGCACCTAATAGTAAAATAAGCAATTAATTGTTAAGTTTCAGCTTGACATTTTCATCAATATAGAGAATTGTTATAACGATAAAAGTGGTTGAAAGTAACGATTATAAACAAAAGAATGTTTCGAGTACAATATATTATATAACACTAACAGAAAATTTTAATGAACGGCTTGAAAACACTTACGAAACTGTGGTAGAGAGAAAGACAAGATTTAATTGACCCATTTTGTACGAAGAATTGAGAAACCCAATTCACCAGGTAGATTGTGGACTGAGTATTAGATGCCTAGCAGTGGAGGCGACATTTCAAAATATACACTTCTATTTGAACATTAGATTCCTTAGTTATGTTATTGTGGTAGCGGTGCCTACAGTATGGAAGAGCTACATAATACAAAAATTTAAGTATGCGAGACAATGAGTTGTTATTATAGATAAAGTTTCCCTATACTTAAATAATAAGAAACAATTTCTCAGAAATTTACTTACCAACAATATATGCTACTATAAATTGTTCAGAATTAGAAGAAACATATGGCATGAATAAATAACAGAAAGAAACAACAATATTAAATCAATGATAACGACGATAAAAATTTTTGAAAGAAGTCGATGAAATTAAATTGTAAGAATTTAAATACAGCAGCATGTATATCCTTCTCTAGCTCTTATCACTACTTCCATTCGTCTGAGCATACTATTCATCAAGTTGTGGGTGGTTTCCTGTTGAATATTCCCCCGTTCGAGGAGAACGACTTGTACAAAGATTTGTTGGAGCAGATATATGGCGCCTAACAGATCGTTTTAGTGCATCCCATAGATACTGTATGGGGTTCACATCTGAGTTTCTTGCTGGCCAGTCTATAATTTACATACTCAGGAATCGCAGGTAGTCCAGTGTCTCTCTAGCAACGTGGACTCTAGAGTCATTTTGTCTAAATATGGACCAAATAGCATCACATGTTTTTCTAAGATACTTTCTACGAAGAAATGTGGATTCATGAGTCTCTTCGTTATAGGTCTCAAATCTGTACGATCATCGAAAGAAATTATCGATTCACCATAAAATGGGAGATGTTGTAGCAGCAAACCTCTCTCGCGGCTTTCATCGAACTCATTCACGTCCATGTGGGAAATTAAGGCTTACTATTGTTTCTTTTGTAAATAGAATTTGAATCAAATTAGTTTTTAAACAAATAACTAGCAAAGCTGAATTTATAACCTTTTAAAATCACTTTAAATTTTAAGCAACATTAAATGTCGTACTTGCAAGCAAATGCATAATGTTACTTTACATCTGTCAACCAAATTCAATTGGTTATTAATAGTGACAGTGGATATCCTAGGTCAACTACATAAAATGTTTAATGATTTCGAAAAATCACAAGTAACTATGACAAGTTTTCCTGATTCGTTAGTTTTGTTATTTATTTCGCTATTCTCTAACACCCACTTTAAATATCCTTTAAACTACTACGCCAATGGATGAATTTTGATACGCGAAGTTTAATATGTGCTGATCTAATGTGTCTTCTTATTCTGTGTGAATTCTGCGACCAAAAATTAAAATTTGTCTCGTTTAATTTTACCAGGAAGTAAGTGGACATTAGCACTTCTACTACAGCGGCAGTGTCCAACTTATAAAAAGTTTTATTAGAAAAGACAAGTTCAAACACTTCATTAACTTTCAAGAGTAAACAAATGCTTTATTAAAGATAACTGCGTACGTTATGTGTAGGAATTTTAACAGATCTCGAAATGATATTTTTTTAAATTATTCTTTATTTTATAGCCACTAATAATTCCATTAGCGAATTTAATACATTATATTCTATTTAATTTATTGATTCATACTTTCTTGCAATTGTATTACTTTCTACGTTTCTGTATGTGTACATATAATCAATTACTGTTTGATTAACGTTTCCTTTTTCTTTGAGATACTATCTAGTACTGCTTTTGTATGTGATCATCTACACCATAAATTATATTTTATTACTGTTCGGTAAATGACAATTGCTATTGGACGAATAAAGATTGCCTTTATTATTATTAATAAGAGTTGCTCAAAATTACATTTTTTAATTTGTTTTGACTGATTTAAGAAGACAAGTTAAAATGACTGACAGTGAAAAAAGGAAAATCGCATTAAATTTAAAAAATCAAAGTTTGCCGTTACTCTTCATGTATTTCTTCGTAGTAGACCAAAGAATATTAAAATTTAGATAAATTTTATGTACTCATCTAGCGTGGCAAAATACCAATTTTTACAGAATGAGTTATGGTTATTCCAAGCAACTGTAGTAACCTTCCACAGATTTTATTTCATAAATATACGATATACCATGCGTACTATACTTGCAATTTGAAAGTGTATGCAGAACTGAACTTGTTTTTTAATATTTGCCTGAAGGAAACTTCGTATATAATAAAACTTAAAAGCATTTAGCAATTGGTTGTGATTAAGCCACTCACAGCTGTTTCATAAATTATGATATACAAGCGATTATGGGTACGATGTAAATACCTAGGGAATCAATTGGAAAATCCTGCCGTTTGAACATTGAGTTGTTTTATGTTTAATATTTAATATTTTTAATCTGGAAAAACCGAGGAACCAAATATTCTGACAACTATACTTAACAGTGTGATGAAACTATTGAATATAAAAACACGAAGGATACAATACAAGATTTACGATGTTTAATTTCAGCTTGTCGGAATAAAAAGTTGGTCTGAATTTGAGAATATATGAATTTTAGAAATAATAACATATGTTAAATATGATAAATTTTAAGAATAACTAAACTATGCAAAATATCCAAAAAACCAATGATGATAAACCAATAAATGAATTATTTTATAGAAATAAGGGAATATAAAATATACTTTGATGTAAATTATATTCCGAAAAAAAAATAGTACTAAGGTATGTACAAGACTTAAATACTGTCCTGAACAGGTTATAAAGAAAACCTCATGCAGGATTATAACATTATTACACAATTATAGCCATTGTATTTATTTAGCCAATTTTCAAATTTTCGAGTGAATAAAAAAAATATATCGGGTTTATGCTATACATTGTCTCAAATACACATATCGTTTTTACCAATTTGTAAGGTACATCGGTTACTTACATGGTAATAGTCGTGTTAGCGCCCTATAAAATTTAACCTTGTAGACTGTAGACACTATAATTTTCGGAGCCATCATTAATTGTTTGTTTCCCTAAACCCATAATCAAAAGTCGTTAATGGTAATTTGGTGATCCCGAAACATAATTGTTTCATTTCGGTTCTATTGCTCTTTCGCATCGTGTACCTATTACTATTTTTTATTCCGTACTGAGCATCCTAAATTAAAATCGTATCAGTTTAAATTTTACTCAAGGTAAATTTATTCATTATCAGATAATGACCTTTTATTACCGAGTAAGATTTCATCCGTACAAAAAAATCTATTAATTATACTTTAAAGGGGCACGTCCTGTATTGAAAATTTTAATTCGACCAAATGTATAATTATCAACAATTGCGTGTTGGTTAGTTGTGGGTTTTGCCACCTGTGGTGATGCCGACAGCTCTATTTCGTCGAGTAATTTGATCACTTCTATTCTTAGAATAATCGAAGGAAGAAGGTTGAGAAACTCATATAGAAAATTATACCTCCAGAAAAATAAAAACAACACGAAAATAGTTTTGGAATAAACGACCCTCTACGTGTAAGTATCATATAAAACTTGTCCTCGACACATTTAAATAAGTAAATATACATATATGTACTGTACATTATGGTGTGGCATATATAGAAAATGTAGCCCATTTGTAAATGAGTATGTATTTGTTATACAAAATACTTTTTGCTTTAAATAAATTAGCAACTCTTACTTGCATTTGTCTGAAAATATTGACACATGTTTGGTGCTGTACCGTTTAAAATATTTAAATAATAATTAAAGTATTAAAGATTCTGTTCACTATTATTTTAATGTTACCATGTACACCATAAATTCTCGAAATAAAAATCAAGTAATGAAGAGTATTCAACTATGTCATACATATTTCATAAATGAGAAAACCGAAGTACATATGTTCTCTGGATATGTATCAAGTACTATTTCATATGAATACTGTATGACTAAATATCAAGAAAATATTCATATAAAAAGCAGTGCATTCATTTTCATGTTAGAGTAATTAATATTCTTAAAAATTACGAGGGAGTCCGACTTATCCTTAGTCTGACGGAGAGATGCATCAAGTATGATAAAATTTTTATAGTATTTGTCAAATATGATTATTAGAGGGCGTGCTGTGAAGTTTCAGATGCGTGTATTGAGTTACTCCTTTGTGGTGATTGATTAAAGGGAATAAGTTAAAATTTTGTGAAAAATGTAAAAACTTATTTGCTTTACATGAAATTCTAGCTGTTCACTTTAACGTGTTTAACTCACTAAGATGAAAAGTGAGATGCTGAATTTAAATTCACAAAATCTACGAAATGCGTGATGTTGCTGACATTGAAAATATCTTGATAGAATATATCCATTACATTTTACATTATGTTTTAATCATGGAAAAGTCTCTCGATATATGGGTACCTTATTTGTTGGCGGTCGACAATAAATATTCTAATTAACACTCTTAATTTAATCAAAACTTTAAGTGAATTTAATCCGAAAAACCCAGGAAAGTATAATGTCACCACTATTCTCATAAAATTATAGTAGTGTACAAAAAACGCTATTCACAATCAAAAACACAGAAAACAAAATAGAGATTTTAAATACATAAGACAGCGAGAGTTCCATCACCAACAACGACAACCCAAAATTCAGGCCATGTACCACACATATCAGAAAACTTAAACAAACTCTTTGAAAAATACAACATTAAAATAGCCTACATTCTAAAAACTAAACAAACAAATTCTTTTTTACAATCTCAATAATATTTACGATATAACAACTTAATATTTTAAAAAGAGAATTAAAAGAATGAATTGTTTGCATCTTTCTGTACCCAACAAGGGGAATTTACAAATGCACATGCTAATCCCTACAGTATTAGCAGTTTTACCTGCATTTCCGAAATGTATTACCAATATTGTGTTATTGTACTAATTAATTACAATATTAGGATGTGTTATTGAAAAAGGAAAATAAATTTTATGTCAGTTATCGTTCATCTTTTGTTGCGAAAACAGTGAAATAGAGAGTTATTGTGAATATTTCAATGCAATGCCGAAGACGAAGAAATTATCTGTTGAAGTGCATGCTATGATAATTGCTTATCATCGTACGGGTAAAAGTAATCGCGAAATTGCAAAAGAATTACGATTAAATCGCAGAACCGTTGATTATAACGTTAAAAAATTTGAAGAAAGTGGTACATTTTCCAACAAAAGAAGATCTGGACGACGCAAAGCGACGACATCTGCAGATGACCGGCATCTAATACGTTTAAGTAGACGCCATAGATGAAAAATAGCACCAGAAATTGCTGCTGAAATGAATAGAGCGGGTGCTAAACCAATTAGTGTGTCCACGGTACAGAGGAGGTTAAGGCAAGCGGGTTTATACGGAAGAATTGCTCTGCGAAAACCACTACTACGAAAGCAAAACAAGATAAAACGACTAAATTGGGCTAAAGAACATAAGAATTGGACGATTGATCATTGAAATAATGTGTTGTGGACAGACGAATCGAACTTTGAACTTTTCGGTAGTAAAAGGCGGATATTCGTAAGAAGATCCGCAGGAGAAAGAGTGCTGCCAGAATGTATTGCGCCTACCGTAAAACATGGAGGCGGTTCAGTAATGATTTGGGGGTGTTTTGGTGAAAGATCTGTAGGCGCTCTCGTCAAAATTGAGGGAATCCTAAGAAAAGAAGGCTACAAGGAAATTTTAGAAAATAACGCTGTTCCTTCAGGACTAAGGATCCTTGGCGAAAACTGTATTTCAACAGGACCACGATCCGAAACACACTTCTACATTGTGCGGCGATTACTTGCGTCAACTAGAAGAGCAAAGGCAAATGTCTATAATGGTATGGCCAGCTCAAAGTCCTGATATGAACCCACTAGAGCTTCTTTGGGAAGAATTGAGCCGAAAGGTTCGAGAACGTGCTCTATCATCCACCACTGTACTGTGGGAACAACTTCAGGAAGCCTGGGCACAAATTGCAGAAGATACACTGCATAAATTAATTGAAAGGATGCCGCGGTTATGTGCCGCAATTATCAAAAATAAAGGTGGGCACATTGATGAGAGCAAAATTTAATAATAATTAATGATAAAGTTTTTATATAAGAAAAATATAACTATATTATGTTTATTTTACACTATTGTATTGGTACAATAAATAAATTTTCAGTACACATTTGATAGTTTAATAATTTTGGCTAAAACTATGGGTGGACAAATAAATATGACCGGTACCTAAAATGATACAACAAGAAAAAAGAAAATAGCAGATGTTGTTTTTAGAAAGCATCAACTAAATCATTTAGAATGAATAAGTTTTACGGCAAGTACACCATTAGAAAAAACGTTAATTTAAGAATGCTTGTGTGTTTGTAAATATTGCAATATTAAGAAATAATATATTTTTAATAAACGTAAGTAATTTTTATATTATATAATTTACAAACACACAAGCATCTTTAAATTAACGTTTCTTTTTAATGGCGTATATATATATATATATAAACTATTGTTAATATTTGGAAATACATAACTGTAAATGATATTGCAGGTTGAAGAAAATAAATGAATAACTACTCCTTCGAAACGTCGTTAATATAAATTAAGGTTTTATTAACATAATGGTAAAAACTCCCAGTAAAAAAGATTATAAAATTATAATTAGAACAAAACGACCAATATATTAAAAAAGCAAAGAATACGGCAATTAAAATAATAATTTAACATATGTTTGTAATAAAAAGGAATGAATTACATGATATCTTTGAAAAGTGCATCTAAATTTTTGTAGTAAAGTAGAACAAACTCATCGTCATGTTTTATATTGCAACGTAATGATCATTTAAGCAAAACATAGTAGAAACAATATTTGTAAGTACATATATAATGTAATTTCAGTGTGAGGTTTCTACTAAGATAAAGATACTAATTTTGAAATAGCCGATTCACTTACTATGAGTTTAGTTTCAATTATTATTTGCTGCAGTATAGTTATATAAGTTATAGTATAATAATTTCAGCACGATAGCAGAATCATCAAACAAATAATTTCGTATTGTGTATTTCAAAAAATGCCAATAAGAGAATAATAGGTCGTCAGCGTTTTATTGTGTATATATGATACTTCCTACTTCATTATAGCTATAATATAAAACTGCTTTTATATAATAATTATAGCTGTTAAGTAGTCGTTGTATACATACGTACTTTGATTTAAGATGAAATTCTTCAAATTTTAGTTCTAATATTCAGCAAATTTCTCGTAACACATTATTACTGTCTTTAAAGAAAATATAGATATTTAGTTCACTAAATTTATTTCTAGTGATATTTAATAATGTTTCAACTTTTCGACTGAAGAATGTATCATACTGAACTAACATCAATTCCTTTACTTATTTAAATATTTCGAGAAGTAAATACACACTTTTTCATATCCACCGATGTTAACCATTAAATATTTATTTTTATGAGAAGACACTAAGTGCTACTTAAATGTTTGTTATAGTGGAATTATGTAAATGAAAAGTTTTCAGACTGAAAACCTTCAGTTACTGGTACATGGAGAGTGCATTAACATTATCAATAAAAACGTTGAGTCAAAACAATCGCAATTTTGTAGATACTTCTTGAGTGGCATTAACATACACGTACGTACATATTTGTAAATAAGAGGGTCTGGGTCATGCGTAGGCGTCAACAACTGACGGCCAGAAAAAATAATTTAAATAAAAAAATCAAGTATTTAAAGTAGTCGACAATGCAATTTCATAAAACAGTAGACGGATAAGCATAATGTTACCAATTAAAGAGTATTTATGGCCGAGATAAATTCTGAATTATAATCGTGAGATATAGTAAGAAATAAAAGATATAAATAAGTTTAGCATTCAAAATTAACGAGGTGGTCTTAAAAAAGGAACAAAATGTGTTGTTCACGCTGTGTCAGATAGTCATAAATGCAAGTAGAATAACATACCATAAGCACTGCTTACATACGTTTGAAAAGATTGTTTTTTTAATACTTGATATAGGCGAATCAGAATCTTTTACAATAATTTAAGCAAATTACTAAAATTGACTATTTTATTCCATTAATCTTACAGTAACTAATTGTTCTATTAGCTTTTTTGAAAATCGAGTGTATTTTTGTGTGGCTGACCTTCCTAAGAAACTAATTTATACAATATTAGTATTTTAATTATATAATATTAACTACAAAAATTATGATTAAACGATATCGATCGAGCTTTTGGTAAGTTCAATTTACAATCATCTATTAAAATGATAATGATCGTATTATTTCCAAATAATAGTTTCTTCTTCTTCTTATATATACATATATTCTATACATAATTTTCAATAACTTATTGAAAAACTTGACTATACTCAATTAGTGTTCACTAGATTATAAGTTATATTACAAATTTTAATTAAAAAAATATTTTAATTTGTGTCGAAGCTAATTGGAAAGAAATAGATATGGCCAAATAAAATCCACTGACTAACAAATATTTGTGAATACATATTTGTGTAATAAAGCTATCATAATCTGTAGATATTCCATAATACAAAGACGAATGACTGTCTTTGTGCTGTTATGGTATATTAATACTTAGGAAGGATACCAGTGAAATACACTTTGTAATGCAATGTGGACTTAGAATTTGTGTGTTGGCTTAAATTCGTAATGTAGAGAGAATTGATTCTAGAAGGTTTGTGGTGGAGATAACGAGTTTGGAGGTAGAATTGAGACTTTGGCCTACGATGATGATTTGAAGACTTCGTAGAAGCAATGCAAGCTAAATAAAGCAATTAACTAAATATCGAGAAAATCAGAAGATTAGGTGTTAACCATATTACGCTACGATGATATTTTCATAATTTATCTATTCTAGTAATAATAATAATAATAATATTTATTATGTTACCCAACAGAGATTATTATTCCAAAACGGGTAACAAACAAAGAAATACAAAAAAAATTAAACAATAGTTACATTGTGAAAATGAAATATGTTCTTAAAACAAATAGTGGTCATAGCAAATCGTACTGCAGATTGTTGAAATTCACCGCCGAATGAACCAAAGGGGCCTTCAGCAAAATATTGTGTATTCTAGATAAGTTAGTGATATATGAGGGAAAGTAGATATGTTATCTTATGATAATCATAGGAAAGAACATTTCGATATTAAATTAGTAAGAACGTTCAAGACATCTTCCACAGTCTTTACTCCGCCGATAAAGATTTCTTTTTGATGGAAAATACACGACATATGTAATCGATTATTCGTTTTAATGGTACGCGAATAATAGTGTACATGTATTGAAATAAACCTCGTAAATAAGAACGCCGTCGCAAGTAACACTTTGGAAATTTAACAATTTCAAATGTGATATTTTATATCTATCCCATTTTCCAACCTTATTTTTAGTTGAACAAGATTTTTCATATATTTGGATGCTTTCTTTTCAAAGGTTTGAAGACGTTTTCGATTTCTCCATTAGATAAAAGAGTTATTTTGATTAACAATACACAATCTGGTAATGTTAAGTTTTACTCATATTAATCTAATATATATATATATAGATTAACAAGAACAAGGTAAATTGTAAGAATTAATATCATGACTGGCATTTAAGGCACATAAAATGATATGACACGAAAAATTAAAAACGCACTGTATATAGTAATGAGCCCAACAAGAATAAATAAATGCAAAAGTATATGTCTATAATTATCGTAATTAATTCTAGACGCTTACATACTTACTTGATAAGATTAAATGATGAGCACATATACTTTTGTGTAAATATTAGTAAGTAATTTGTAGTAATAAATTTGAAATGAAATGTCATCAGGTATAATTTTGTAATAATTGTACGTATAATATAGAATAGTTTTTATTAAATTGTTCTTAAAATATAGCAAATTTAAAATAGAATAATTTTCAATTAGTTTAAGGCATTTTTATGATGAATGAATGAAAGTATCGAGAGAGTTCTAAAAAATATGGTTAGGGTAAGGAAGACCTGTTAATAGGATAAAAAGGAATATTAGGATAAGTATAGAATCTTTTCAGAAATGAATTTTAGCAAAACAAAGAACTTACAAGTAATTCATACAAATAAAATAACTAGTAAAATATAGGTAGAAAAAAGTAGAAAACTCTTAGGTAACAATATCTATAAAACAATAGGTAATAAAGAATAAATAGTTATGTAAATTTTGGAGAAATATTATTTATAAAGAAAGTTTTGTAATAACTCAAAATTACTTGTTTGGAATGTAAGGAAAATTTAATTTTGGGAAAAGGCAAATTGAGAAAGCCAAAAATGATTAATATTTTGCAATTTATAATTAAAAGTTTTATACTAAGCGTTAGCATTTAAAATATCATTTTTCATCAATTTTTTTTTCTGTATCGCGATTGTTTATGGAAATTAGATTATAACAACAGATTCAGTTTGATATAGGAACTAATGTTTTGTTATTTCTATAGCAAACATGTACAAGCTCAGCTAAAAGAAAACAAATGGTAGTACAAAAAGTCAGTGTAATGGTGGTTATGTCAATACTCACGACTTTATCCAGTATAGTGTAATGATCAATGTATTTATTATCAGTGAATAATAAATTAAATAAGTTATACCAATTTAATGGAAGTGTTTATAACCTTAACCTACCATCTACCATAAGTGAAATTAATAAATAGTAAATATGCGTCATGGTTACTGGTAAAATAAAAGCACTTATCATATGGAAGGATTTATGGAAAAAACAACTAATGTTAATAACAGAAGACATCTAGGTAGGGGCAGGAAGGACAAAAACGAATTGATAATAATCGGTTTAATATTTGTATAAGAAAAATCCTATTAAATATGGTAGAACTGTTTATGCTTTCATAACTGTAATTTTTAAATTGTAGAAAAGAAAATTAATATGCATAGATGTAAAGGTTATCATATTTTTTATTGATTAAAACAATTAAGAAATAATTAAAATTAGTGTTAAATTAGTAAATAAATTGTGGAACGTTTGCACAAGGTTAAAACAAATTTATTTTGAATATAAAATTTACTTTTATAGTCATGATTATTTAAAAGGTTTTATTTTATATTACAATAAACAATTTGTCAAAAAAATAAAATTTATTTTATTTAAAGGAAAGAAATTAAAATGATCTAAAGCTGATGAACAGAATCTCAAAGTTCTTTAAGTATATAAATCTAGTTTACATTTGAGTTAGATAAATTTCATTATTTTAGACTATTTTGATATTACAAAAGTCAGTGTGTTACAATGGACCCTTATTACAATAACGGCATTTTTTTTTTCAATGAGCTTTCAAAATTTTAATTCATCAAGTTAAAATACTAGGTTATACTTTGGTCTTCATAGGATATGGAACTGGAAAAGAGCACGGTCTCATGGTTCTTACAAATAAGGGTAATATTGAGCATAATTATTAATAACGTATTGTAATAATGTCGTTTATATACAAACAACACATAAAAATTTTATTTACATTTAGACAAGCCAACGTGAGGCTCAATTACAACAATTTTATTAATAATAAACATTACATCTTATTATAAATTATCACATATAATTTATAATAATATGTATATATGATAATACAGTAAAACCTGTCAATAACGGCCACCCAAAAAGCAAAATATATTGGCCGTTATATAAAGGTGTCCGTAATTGACAGGTTTTTCGTCTCACAAATAAAATACATAATTAATTTTAGGATTTGCTTTCTTTATTTTATTAATTAAAGTAAATAGTATATAAATACAAATATGTGTAAGAAAAACTAAAATTTTAATGTATTTACATATTATAGATAATATGACATCTAATAAATTATTTATATGTACATATTATTACAATATATTCATACGAAAAAACACAATTTATTAGGATTTTTTAAAGTATGTTTCAATATTTGTTTGCTTCACATTTTTTAGCTTCGATTTAAAAACTGCAGCTTCACATGTAAGTAAAATTTTAGAAACATCCATATAAATGTCACCATTGTTATTGCACAATAAATAATTTTGTATGTCTCTTAATTTTGCACACACTTCACTCATACTAGATAAACTAGATTTTGAAGTTTCACATTCGTCCAGGTCACTATTATCAGAGTTATGTTCTTCATCATTATTGCACAAATCTTCAACAATTTCTGGAATACTGAAGTTAGGGCTCTCTGTAGGCACATGACGATCAATAGAAGCATATTCATCTAAATCCATCAAAAATTCGTTACGAACTGCAGGATATAGCTGGGCAAGGGGTATTTCGTCTTCTTCATCAAACATTGTGTCCTCCTGGATAACATCAGAGAATCCGGCCTTGGAAAAACATTTTTTAACTGTAGCAGGAGATACCTTTTTCCAAGCAGCTGTAATCCATACAAGTGCATTGGCTAAATTTATGTTTTTTTCAAAAATTTCAAAATCACATTCATTGTCAATAAACGTTAGAAGCTTTTTAATCAAGAAATTTCGGTAAATCAATTTGAAATTCTGAATTATTCCTTGATCCAAGGGCTGACAATACGAAGTGGTGTTTGGCGGCAGGAAGACTAGTTTAACATTTTCTAATGGAACTTTAGAATGTGAAGTGGCATTATCCAAGAAAAGAAGCACTTTTCTATTTTGTTTTTTCATTTTATTGTCAAATTTATGCAGCCATCTTGTCATAATTTCCGTTGTCATCCATGCCTTTTTGTTAGAAACCCATTCTAAGGGTAATTTGTCCACATGACTACCCTTAAAACAGCGAGGATTTTTAGTTTTTCCAATTATTAATGGATCTTCCTTCTCACCTTCCATATTTGCACATAGTAAAACAGTCAAACGTTGTTTTGCTGCCTTCTTCCCTGCACAATTCTCACTTTTTAATGTAAATGTCTTATTTGACATAGCGCGGTAATAAAGACCTGTTTCGTCGGCATTAAACACATCTCGAGGAGAATAATTTATTAAAATCAACGGTAACTTGGTTTTCCAGTCTTTTATATAGTCGAAATTAACCTCTGCGGAATCACCACAAATTGATTTAAAAGTTATACTGTGTCGCCGACAGAAACTTTCCAACCATCCATTAGATGCTGCGAAATTTTCCATCTTTAAACTGCTTGCTGTCTCCAGTGCTTTTTGTTTAAGTAGCGGCCCAGATATTGGAATTGCTTTATTTCTGGCTTTGCAAAACCAAATGTAGACGACTTGATCCACTGCCAATCCTTCCGACTTCGGAAATTTTCGTTTTAGCTCCATGTTAACACCTTCCTCGACCATCTTTTTTAATTCACCTTTATTTTTCATAATATCGTTAATTTGTGTTTTTCCAACCCCATATTTTTCGGCCAACTTTAGCGAACTTAACGCATACTTTTCACTTTCCACGATTATATTTATTTTGTCTTTTAGCAACAAACGTTTTCTTTTTTGCGACATACTTAATTAAGAACCTTTCGAATACGGAGACAACTTTAAACTGAATTGTTTCCTTTAGAATAATAAAGTTTAAATCGAAAAGGGTGAATTACTACCAGGTAATAGGAAACCCCGGGAATCCGTCAATAAAGATATACATATCATAAATAGTCCGGCCGACATTGGCAGGTAAATTTCTATGAAAATAGGCCGTAAAAGTTTGGGTTATTTGGCCGCGGCCGTTTTACAAAAGTGGCCGTAATTAACGGGTATTTGTGTATGGGAATTTCCTTATAGTCGATTCGGGGAACTTTGAAACTCAGGTGGCCGCTTTAGTCAGGTGGCCGTTAACACAGGTTTTACTGTATCTACAATAATCATAAAAGTCAAATTGATTTGTACGCTAAAACGGTGGTTCACATTATAAATACAAGAAAATAATGAACAAATGAAAAGCTAGGTCATCTTTCTAATTTGTACCAGAATATTACACAAGAATTTGAACTGAATGAAATTAGAATATTAGTAAAATAACAATGAAATGTTAATCTTAGAGTATATCATAGAGTATATACTTAATTAACTCAAATTAATGCTAATGAAGTTACTGCATAATAATTTTGATTACCACCTAAGGTATATGTAAGCCTTACGTAACCATTTGCAATTTAATCTTATTTCAATAAATATTTTATAGCATTTCCATATCAAATTACTATACTTCTTTCGACTACATTGCTTTTATGTAAATATTATTCCAACTTTTTGCAATTTGGCTCAAAGTTTGACACATGCTTTACATTCTAAAAATTTACCATATTTTCATCCTCTACAATAGAGTCACATACGTAGTTACAAAGATTGCAAAGAGATGTTGCCTGGCACTATACAATTTATGTACATTTATACAATCAAATTTAAACAATATATAATGTTCTTTACAATTATTGAAAGCAAAATCAATTCTAATAAATAAAAATTAATATACAGGATGTTTAAACAACGTTTAAAAATTTTAAAGGCAGGCAGTACGGTTGAAAATAAGGTAAAAAGTGTTAATAAACATATATTCACAAATAAACTGTTTACAGCGACATTACGATACAGGAATCTTCTTTTAAAGGAGGCACGCGTTCTTTCATAAAACCTAAGCCTTTATCGAACTATCGGCTATTCGTTGGCGCAACAGACCGATGCTTCGTACATTTTTAAATAACGTCTAACGGAGACCTTGCCGGCCATGCAATGGAATCCCCTCGCCCTATCCATTTCCCAGGAAATTTAATGTTCAGATATTTCCTAATAGCATGCGTAAAATGCGGTGGAGCACTATTTCGTAAGAAACATATTTTCTGAAAATTCAGATTTTTCAAGAACTTGAGGTGTGCAGGGTTGTGGCAAAATTAATGGTTCTAGCCAGCCGGTCCCCTACTATCATTTACTTCAGTTACATCATACACAGAAAATTACAGTGGGTAAATATGAGACAATTCATAAGAAAACAAAGAGAATGTATTTTAATTAGATTATTTTCTATCAAAATATTCTCCAATAAATAATTTAATGTTAGCAGGTATCTTTTCCAGCAAACTTGGACGTTGTTAAATAATAGACTTCATATTTCTGTAGTTAACGTGTATTAAATCAGAATAACTTCTGCTTGGTACTAAGAGACGCTTTAATGGATTCGTGACTCCACCGAAAGTATTTTGTTCAATATTTCGCTTTAAATTACGACTACTCATACGCCGTAGTCTTTTGTTTCTAGCTTTAATAGAATTCTATTCTTTTGTCAACAAATTTGGTGACACTGCGATAGAAAACTCTTTTGTTGCAAAACACTTTTTGAAACACAAAGTAATAAACGAATTGAAGTCGAATTTGACGCACGCACTCATTTCAATTAAACGCAATATCAATTCGCCGTAAAACGTAAAGTTATTTAGCGTAGATTGTATATTATTATCATATTATATTACTAGTTGGCAATGATTTATTTGCATGTTGCTGAATCATTACGAATCGACTATCCAGGTTGATTTATGGTTATCCCTTGCATGGCTAATACGCGAAGAGTTTTATCTTAAACAAACTCCAATTTAACAATTTAATTAAATGAATAATTCCGTTATAATTAAATCAGAATCAGGTGGATAAAAAGAGATATAACAAAATTATTTCCTGTTTGCAAATGATTATTGCAGAGTCGTTAGTTATGAAGACGACATTATTATTTTTTAAAAGCAATAACTTGAATGAATAGACCACCAGATTATATTAAAAATAGCAACCTCTGCGATTAGGTACCGTTTATGCAAATCATTGAAATGATTAATTCAGAGCACTACAGCTGGATCACATGCAAATTTGTTACAGGATAATCTTCGATCTCAAGAAGCATAACTGTCAGAAAAGAAGAAGTAGATCAAAATGGATTGAATAAGATACTGCTTTATAATGATGAAACTGTTACCAGTTGAATAACTAAATATAAAAGAATTCTTAAGGATACAGTAATTTACATTAATGTACATATACTATGATTAAGTCGATCATTATTTGCTGTTCATGAAGGAGAAGCGTTATATCAAAAGTAGAGAATTAATTTATATAAGAAATACAGTGTTACCCAAATGTATAAATTCGAATATTTTTGTTAGAGTTACTTTTCACATTTAAGTAAATGCATAGGATTCGATGATCTATATTTATATTTGAAGCACACTTTTGGATTTTCAGGAAATATGTTTTTTTATTATAAATAAAATACTCTATATATTTTGAGAACTTCAATAGTGCTCCCTCTGCTTTTAGACTAGTCATAATAAGGTTTAGCATCTTCTTGTTCAACAGTGTTAGAGATATTTAATTAAATCTAATGAAACAAATTTTACTTGCAACGAAAGAAGTTTTCGTAACAATCACCTTTCACGTCCAAATAATATGCAAGTCTTTGAACAAATTCTTTAATGGCATTTGCCAGTGCCTCCTAACAAATTTTCTCAATTATTCCCTGCCTTAACTCGTTCAGATTTGCTGTATTCTATAAGTCACAGATTTTAAATACATCCAAAGAAAAAACCTTGGGAATCTAAATCTAAAAACTGCTCATGGCATTCGATGAATTTTCTACGCCCAATCCAATCACTTGGAAATGTTTTGTTCTGAAAACTCCGAACATTATGCACATAGAGAGGAAGTGCTTCTTGCTGTTGGAACCAAACACTTACAGTCAATTTTCTATCTTCCCTACTACTAGAAAAAACCTAATTATGTAAAAGATTTAAATATCTCTATCTAGAAACATTTAGGTAAGTTATTTTACCATACATCACGTTATGGAACCGATCTACTTATTTTAACCAGCAGT